>JANHFX010020719.1:0-69594 GCA_027560015.1 Chloroceryle amazona | reverse complement strand
GGAATGGACTGCCCAGGGAGGTGGTGGAGGCACCATCCCTGGAGGTGTTTAAGGAAAGGCTGGATGTGGTGCTTAGCCACATGGTCTAGCTGATGCCATGGTGTTGGGTCATAGGCTGGACTTGATGATCTCAGAGGTCTTTTCCAACCTCAGTAATTCTGTGGTTCTGTGCTTTTTCCTGATTAGGTCTATAGCAGATGCCCACTGCAGCTGCACCCATGACAGTCTGCTTGCTAAGACTGACCTGTAAAATCTCTGTGGAGTACTAAAAGACTGAGTTGACCAGCTTCACAGGAAATCTAGTTTTGGATTTCTTTTCTCATTATTCTAGTAGTTTTGTTCATGAATGTGATAGCTGACAAAACATTAATATCTCACACCAATAGACAGGCTTGCTGATATTGAAACAATCAATGGCCTGAGGTTACAGATGGCGTTGAGGTGGTGAGACCTTTTTGATACTAATGATACTTTTGTGACACCCTGAACTATTTGGTCAAAAGAACAGAGATATATAAAATATTTTTAATTGCAGTCAGTCTATTGGTAATAGATTTATTCTCTCCTGGGCATTCTCAGAATCTGACTACATTTTTTTTGCAAGATCAGCAGCTTCACCAAGTCATTTGGGAAGTTCAGCAGATTCAGTATTATATTGGTACTCAGAAGAGTACTGCTATACTAACACTTGCCTGGCACGAGAAGCCACAATGGCTGGGGGAATGGTAACATGCAGGCACCAAACTGTTGAGCTGTACAGCTGTACAAGAGCAGAGAGCATTCAGATCACGACTTCATACAGGTGACATAAACCCTCTGTATATACCTCCTAGTACGATGATTGGTCTTTGCAGTAGTAGGGTCTTGCTTGTCCATATCCCACTTCTGAACCAGGGTCATTCTTAGATTGTTTTCTACAGAATTGCTTCTCACTTGGTCACTTTGCTATAGTAGTAACTGAAACACACTATAGAATGTGTCATGCCCTTCGGCTTTCAGAACAGCATTGTGAGGCTGGAAAAAGAACCTTATCTATTTGCCCTTCAATAAGGACTTTGGTAATGTTTACGTTAGGAAGAGACATGAAATTGTTCTCCTTGTGATAACTAGTCAAGATTTAACTTCTAAATGCCTGTTGCTGATCCATCTCTGAAGGGTTTATTTGGCTTTAAAAAAATACTTAACTTTGGGAATTAGCTAGTTTCTTCAAATTGTACTTTATAGGTTTTGTACAAAAATGGTGGGAATATGAAGAAAACCTTCTGTAGAGAAGCACTGGACAATTTGGAGAAACATGGAATGAGTAAGGCTGCACTTTAAAAACAATTTTACATGAAAGTTTTGAGTTTTCAAGTTGCGAGAGTAAATGCTGAGATGACAGGTATCTTCTAAATACACAGATCACAGGAAGGCATCAGGCCCTTCAGTGATGAGCTGTCCTCATCACTCCCTACTTATATTTAACATTCTTTCTAGCAGGAACAACAACAACAAAAATGTAGAAAAGACTTTTTTCAGAGTTGCAGACTGCCAGTGTGAGAGACCAGCTCTCTTCCATGCTGTGTCCCAGTTAGTGGCTTAGGTCTCCTTCCCCTTGCTGCCTTGAACCCATGGTTGTCAATCCCTTTTTCCTACAGTCAGTAACAATAAACACGACTGCGGTTACAGTGAGCTGCCAAAGACTGGAATGCTAAATGCATGGGACTAGAAAGAGCAGGAGTAACTGATTAATTAAAACATAAATTAAGGAGATAGAGCAAAGGCAACTACTACGCTGAGGAAAAAACTAAGAGCTTGTTCAATAGTAGTGGATTTTAAGGATGCTTTATGCAAAACACAGAAATAAAGAAATGGGAAACAAGATGCTTATCCAGTGACCAAACAGGGCATGAAGCATAGGTGTGGGGAAAACCATATCAAGTTAAATGTGTGCAAGGAAAGCAGCTTTCCATTTGTGTTAGAACCTCACAGATACCACTGTCGCTGGTTTTTTTTCCTTAAGATATTTGGACTGGGTGTCATTTGCTGTATCCACCTTACTAGTTACTCTTTCCTTATAAACAATGAGCTTCAAGTTACATGCTGATTTAAATTTCCTTCAGTGTCTTGTCAAATCAAGTAACTCATTTTTTCACCGTTTCCTCATCCGAGATCCAGTACTGTCTATAACAGTATTCAAAAGTTACAATAGTAATTCACAATTATATTGATTTTGAAAAATAAGATAGCATTTTTTACTTTCTTTTTTAAACTAGATAATTATTCTGAATCTTAAAAAGAAAACTAGGATGCTTATTTGATCAGTCTTTTGCAGAGTCTGTCTTAAAGACAGTTGCAAGACTTCTGACAGGAATGTGATACTTGCCAGCACTTGTGTTGGTCTTTGCAGCGCCTTATCATTGCTGCTGCTCATCTCGGTAGCTTTTTAATGTTATCATCTTCCAAACACTCTGGAGATCAAAAGTAAAGGTTATTTCCTAAATTCATTCCTTGATTTTTGCAGCAGCCTACCGAGAATGACAAGTCATTGGCAGAGGAGACTCTTGTTAAGGTGAACCTGTTCCTCTCAGACACACTGTTAATCTTTCTCTCTCTCATGGCTGAGTCTAGACACCATTTTAAAGATTTTTTTTTCATGAGCAGGGTGGATAAAATGAAGATTGAGTCAAAGTAAACAGCAGTGCAAGGGCTGTTGCCATCTATGCATTGTTACAATGACAAGTATTTATTTGGTGGACAGTGTAATGTGCTACTTTAAAAGTCATTCTCTGCCTTCTCTGAGGCTGTAGCAGAAAAGACATGGGATGGATGGAACAAGTCCATGGTCTGGGCATAATCTACTTAGACTAAATAGACATAAGCAATAACAAATAAGTTGTGGTACTAAATTATGGGGTAATAAATGGGAGGCAGATGGGGCATGAATTGGCCTGAACAATAACATAGTACCAGTTTTTACAGAACCAAATTGTAATTTGGGAAAACTAAATTAAATGTTCTGTCTTTGTGGTGGGTTAACCTTGGCTGGATGCCAGACACTCACCAAGCCACTGTCTTACTCCACCTCAACAGGAGAGGGGGAGAAAACAAGATGAAAAAGCTCACAGGTCACAAGACACTGACCTCGGTGTCCACAGGGCTGTTGCTTTCACATTTTTCTCTCTTCTTTCTCTCACAGCTGCTGTGCAGCATTTTTACCCTTTCTTAAGTAAGCTACCACAGAGGTGCCACCAGTGTTGCTGATGGGCTCAGCTTTGGGGACTAAATGGGACAACTGTCTCTGTCCAACACAGGAGCAGCACAGAAGCTACCCCTGCACCCCCGCTTCTACCAAAACCATGCACATAAACCAAATACAATATTGAAAACATCCATACTGAATTGAAGTCTCTACTTTTAAAGATATTTATAGAACTAGGAATTAGGAGATGTCCATATGCCAACCAAGAAGAAGCAAGTTTCTTTTACAACGTCTCAGGGACTAAAAGAGAACACAATTCATTTTCCTAGGCACTGTGGATGTACCGTTGCAGCACTCAAACCTTTTTGCTTAGAATACCTCTCGAATGTTATTGCTATCTATGGTCTGTTCATAAGAACCATTTCAAGTAAAAAATTGGAAAAATCAATTGCTACAGGCAAAAATCCTAGGCATGTATGATTTGTCCACTTCAGATGTGAACAACACAAGCGTTAAAAGTGGGCCATCAAATTACTGTTATTGCTTAGGCTTGTTTGTTTGTCACAAAGTGTACATCTGGACTTGTTTTGATCTCTTCTTCCTTTTATTTGCTTCAAAATGATGAAACCAAAATTAAATGTTGCTGGATTCTTCATTTCTTCTGCCTGGATGATATAACCACTCTGTGCCACCACAAGGTTTAAGGAAGCAAACGTAGCAGTTTCCATCCCATGCTTGTGTAGCTGTGAACAGTAGGCAGCAAATGGTGTTGACGGGATGGGTCAGCTCTGAGAAACTTGTAAACCCTGCCCTTCATTGTAACCAAATATAGAAATAACTCACATATTTGACAGTTAATTTTAAAGATTCTTACAAATTCCTGTAATGTGAGTCCATTACCTTTGAAATCAGATAAAATGCGTGGAAGGACACATGCACCCAGAAAGCTTCTTCCTCTGCTGGCCTTCTAAAACTGGCACCATATTTGGCAAAAGCTGCACGGAGGATAGGAAGCAACAGCTGTGGTGTAACTATGACAGCTTTGCCATACCTGTTTTCCACTTGTGGTCACCATAAAAGAAAAAAAATTTATTGCCTGTTTTCAAAACCAAGAGCTGTAGAGTTTCCATGACCTATCATTCCCTGCTTGATGCTTGAGGCTTTATCATCTGTATCTCTAGAAAACCCAGTGCAGCTCAAAGTAACAAAAGCAATTTGAATTCAGCGATACAGAAATGGAGTGATTTAAGCAAGATAAGCACTGAAAAGGTTTGGATGTTTTCCCAATCCCCTTTCTCTTTGTAATCTTGAACTCTTCAATTTACCCATGAGAAAGTTTTCTAAAGATTCTAGAGTGCTTTTTTAAAAATTATTTTAATTTATTTATTTATTGTGGCTGAGCAGAAATAACAACTGTTGATGTGAATGAAATTAATACGGAAAATGTTGACCAAGGTCAATGAAGAGGGTTATGTCAGAGTTAGGAGATGAATCATTCCAGCTCCAGAAGACAAGAGATTCTTAAGGAATTCACCATGTTCCACACAGTCTGAGTTCCTGAAGTTTATGCAAGGTGGCTGTCAAGGGAAACTGAATATGCAGGTCTCTAAATTTGTTTCTTATGCAAATTGAGGGCATCACATCCCAGTAGTATGTGCACAAGTAGATTTTGCTGCTCTGAGGACTCAGACAGAGAAGGGCCTTACCCAGGATCAACTGAGCGTGACTTTCGGTCACAACTGCCTGAGGCGAGCTCCTGCTACACAGCAGTGCCCCCTCTCAGCATCCTGTAGGACCTGGGACTGATTTTACAGCCCTGTCATTTGCCATCCTAAGCACGTGTTTTCAGTTTCTTAATGCCTAAACCTGTTTCTGCATTAATGTTGTATGGTTTTCTAACCCATACTGGGACAAGTCAGGCTTCTGAAAATTCAAGGTACCTTTTTTTTGCATAGTTTTAAGTGCCTCTCTGTACCAGGCTATCCCTGCGTTTGTGTACATCTGTGTCTTTGTGATGTGAATTACTGAAAATCTCCAAACCAGATATAATTAAATAGTCTTAAAATGCCAGTATAAAGACAATGAAGGAAATGCTCGAGAAGAATTGTAACTTGGACGTTTTTTTGACAGTTCCTCCTGGACGAAGCATTTCACAGAATAAACAGAGACATGGCTCTTGCCCCAAGGAGCTCTGTATATTTTACAGTCTTAATATGAAAAAAGGAAAGGATGGAATCAGGACATTTAAATCATATTTTGGCCTCAACCCTGCTCTTCACTTGTTAATTAAGTCAGTTTTCTTTGAAGAAAAAAACAACCCAAAACATTATGCTAGTTATTTTTCTATCCTTAGCTAAGCAACAAAAGCGTGAATATTTTAGGAACACGTTTATGACAACAGCCTCCAGATATGAAGGCTGTTAACAAGCTGACATTGAACATTTCTGCTTCTACACGATCCAAGTGGAAGTATTGCAATGAGACTGCAAGAATATGGATACATTCGGGAAAAATAAGTTACAGGAGATGCGAGGATGTGACAAAAAGAGAAAAAGGCATTAAAATGACAGCTAAACCAAGATACCCTCCCCATTCATTTAGGATTTTACTTTGGCGAAGCTAGAAACCCTGTATGATACTATCCTAGCTTAAACATCATGTCAAAAAGAACATGTTAAAGAAAGCCAGTGTGTACACTGACTTTTCAAGATGATGATGAGTTAATTCTAAATACAGACGTACTGTAAATGGTCATTTTTAAATGCCTTTCTGTTCAGAGGAATAGTTATTTGAAAATGCCTTTTCTAGGGAAACAGGTCTACACCCTGTATTTAATCTGGCCTATTTTCTTTTGCATTTGAAGTATATTTTTAATACTATTTACAATACTTGATACTAAAAGATTTATTGATAGATTTTATTTTGTTTTCAGCTAAGAATGTCTCAGCAAAACCGTAAATGGAAACCTAGTTGAGGTTCATTAAGGTTCTATAGCAGCTCTATGACTGTTAGGAAAAAACCCCAAACTGCTTATTTTTGAACATCATGAAGAGATGATGCAGATGCTAATTTCCAAGTACTCTGTAAAATAAATATGATCTGCTAAAGATTTGAGTCCCTTCACTACCTAAACATAACAATCCAAATAAGGAATGAGTCTGATTCTGGAGAATCTCTTAAAACCCCAGGAATTGTACAAGCATATGCTTGAATCACCCACTAGCTCTCTGCTAAGGTAACTTCCAAAGACCACAGCTGTATGGAATTCTTTGCAGAACTACAAGGAGTGTGTGTTGGATATCTCACAGTTAAGAAAGTGACAGTGTAGCTGAAATAGTTAATTACTTGTTGTCAACACTCATCATTTCATAGAAACAGGTGCTTAATCTTATTTCTGTCTACACGATTTGGAGCAACTTCGGTTGTGCACGAAGTTGCTCTTTCTCAGCTTCTGTGAGTAGGACTCCTTCTATTTCAAGATTTTCATATTCCCAAACCAAGCTGAGACATGCAAAACCATTTACCCAGTGCTTTCAGAGAGGTAAGAGGTGATAGCTTTTATTTTCGTTTGCCAACATCCACTCCAAATCAGAAATAAACTTTTCTGTTTCATAGCTACACACTGAGGGGTGACTTTGAAAGTAACTACAAAATGAATGCAGAGGTAAAGGAAGATCGAAGTACCTCATCTGAAAGCACTTTCTCTATGTACCATACTTTATACATAACCCTGTACAGCTATACAGTCTACTATCAATGCAGCTTTAAGTATGGGATATAATTATCAGAAAAATAGAGATTCACATCTGCAAATTAGTGGACCATGGGTAAGAAACAAATTGTCAGGAATTTATTTACCAGTTAATTGAAGGAGGAGTGGTATTTTGTGACTTTCCTGTCATTGTCTCCAAGAAATGTCCAAGACATGTCCAATTATAGTACATAATTATGTCTGTCTAGTATCTCCTTCATGCTTTGACAATCAGATTGCAGAATCATAGAATCACAGAATGGTTTGGGTTGGAAGGGACCTTAAACACCATCCAGTTCCAACCCCCTGGACATGGGCAGAGACAACTCCCACTAGATCAGTCTGCTTAAAGCTTCATCCAGCCTGGTCTTGAACACCACCAGTGATGGAGCACCCACAGCTTCCCTGGGCAACCTGTGCCAGTGTCTCACCATTCTCACAGTAAAGAATTTCTTCCTAATCTCTAATCTAAATCTACCCTCTTTCAGTGCAAAACTGTTATTCCTCAACCTATCATGACACTCCCTGATAAACAATCCTCCCCCATCTTTTCTGTAGGTCCACTTTAAGTACTGGAAGGCCACTATAAGGTCTCCCTGGGGCCTTCTCAACTCCATGCTGTTTTACAAATTATTTTCAACAGCAGTTGAAAATAATCCCTTTATGCAAGTAGTTCGTGGTATTTGCCTTTTCTGTTCATTGAAGATGCTTGAAGTTCAGAGCTGTAAAATAATTTGTGAAAAAGTCCTGTACAAAATAATTGCTAATCTAATATCAGGAGATACTGGGCATAAGCAAATAATGAAGAGGTTCAGATAAAAGACCTACGTATTATTTTCTACCCTTAATATTATTTAGCAATGTAAGGGGCTGAATATCTTCATGAACGTGTTCTGTCATCTGGGAATACCTTCCATCCCTCCTCATTATATACAGCACCAGAGGAGTGATGGATACTTTCCAGACAAAGGAAACCAGCTGTTTTATGGAGTTGTTATTGTAGATATATGAAATATAAACATGCAGAATATTATTTGAAATCAGAATCTGTTTCTTGGGAAAGACAGGAAATTGATCTGCATACAATGATTTATTTCTATGCCATGTCTACTCAGTGACAAGCAAAAATTAACATCAAAGCAAAATGGAATCTGAAAGCCTCATCATCTAATTGCAACGAGGTAACATTGATGGTGCAAATTTGGGGGGTTGCTCAAGCTGATTTTAAAAAAAGTTTTAAACAAAGGTGAGGGCCCTTATCAGACACTGTTACAGCACTACTTCCAAGTTTATTATCACAGAATTTCATTTTCCTGTGTACGTTCTGTGCTAGTCTGCCTTTTTTTTCTACTATCTTGTTCACCTCCTAACCTCCAGTTTCTAGCACAATTATCTTTTCATAGTATTTGTAGTCTGATTAAAGCCTCTAAATCTTGACTTGCTCTGAAGAAAATGTATTTTTATTTATTTTATACCACAGTAAGACAGTAGCTATGAGTGCGTACTTTTATTTTAAAAGAACACATTGAGTGAAATTCTTCGGAAGGCTTTCCTGGGTTTGCTAATCTTTAATTATTTCATAAATTATGCTATCATAGGTTGCTTAATGAACTTTTAAGTGACATCAAATCCTGTGAAGATCTAGAGGTAAATTGGGAAAAGGAGTACAGAGCAAATGATTTGCATAAATTAGGGACTGTGAGAAAGAGGAAGTTAATGAATACAGACAGGTAGCCCTGTATTCCCGTCCAAGAGACAGTGATAAGAATGATCGAAGATCTAAAAAATCAGACCTCATGTAAAGTGCAAGTCCTAAAGACAGTCTAGAAGAGAAAAGGAGTGAAGATATTGCTGTCAAGCATTGCTACAGAGGAAAAGAACAATCTACTCTCCTCAGCAAGTAATGAGCTTAAATGGCAGCAAGTGTTTCAAGGTAGATATAATTTTTTTCTAATTCTGAGGAAAGCAATATCTGCAATAAATAGTCTGGAGAGATCATGGAGTCTTCCTCATCAGATGTAATCAAGAACAGATTAGAAAAGCACTTAAGAAGAATGATACAGGCACACTGATTATTCCTTCAGTGAATGAATTAGAGGATCTGTGAAGGTTGTTTTCCTCTCTGCAATTTATTATCTGACATTAGCAGAAGTGATACCTCTCCTGCTTCCCACTTCTGGGGCAGTCCTCTGCATCTGGTGTGGTAACAACTGTAAAGTCCTGCAGGTAGTGCTGGGAAATTGAGACAGAGTTCAAACACTTTTGGCTGGAGAACTGGGGACATATTTGGGAGGTAAATCTTGGCCTTTGCAAATGAAGACCTTAATTGTAGAATGATGTCAGCTAGCTGTTAATATCGTCATGCGGATCATATCCTCTCCTGGCAGTGCCATTCAACAGTGCTCACATGCCAGAATGAAATACTGCAATGCCTGGGCTTTGAGGGACAGCCTTTGCAGCCTAAGTAGTGCCAAAACTCTGTATTATTTTTCCCTCCTAAGTTTGATGTATTTACAAAAGACTTCAAAAATCTACATAATAGAAAATTTTAGTTATACCTAAAAGTAAACATCAGAGGAGTGAGTAGGAACTCAGCAGAGACAAAAGAAAAGAGCAAGAGGATAGCACAACAGAGATCTTGATAGGGTTTCTGTTACTTACCCATAAGAAGCATAACTACATGTGGAAATTCTTGCATTTTAAATTGCACAGGCTGCTTCGTTATAAGTTATCAAAGTTATATATAAGTTAGATATAATCAAACTTCAGGCTGCTTAGTGTTTTACATGAGACTATTTGACTGTATTCAAAGTAGAAAAAGTAGTTAGAGACCTGAAGAGCAGAGCAGAGTGCTGTCAATAACTGATAGAAAAATCCAGAGGAGCATTAAACTAGCCGAACAAACGTGTGGTCAGTGACAATACCACCTAATGAGCAAACAGAGGCCCAACCCCTGTGATCAGAGAAATGCTTTGGCTGCATTTTCATCAACAGCACGGACCAGACCTATGTCTTGGGAAAATAGGAAAGTTAATTCTAAGTAGGATTTCCTCTTCTTTCTCTTTTCACTTGAAACTACTTCTCTCATCGTATTTGACACTACATTTCAACATATATTGAGATGCAATAAACAGCTGCAGCACAGATGTGCTGCCATTTACAGATGAATGAATCAAAGTGATTTTCCCTCTTGATAGAGATGTAAAGTTTTACATTCATTAAGCAACCTTATGCAACATCAGCCTCAGGGGAAACTCCATCAGAACACTCCCTAGGATGTTGCTATAAAGTATCATTTACAAATACTAGGAAGTAATAAAGGATCCCTTTTTTCTAGAGATTCTTTTATTCCTGTTTGTCATATTCACCAATGATCTTTGCATGACTGTGCAAAACAAAGCTGAGTTGCCTCAGCAAATGTTGATCAATCGCTTCTCAAGAATGCTCTCCTTTTCCTTTAGCAAATTGATCAAGTTACAGCATCATGAAAATGCTGAATAATGACATCCATGGGGATGAGCAGGAAAACAGAACACGTATCAGCAGTACATTCTGCCAGCATCAGATGGTGGAAGTTCTTCAGGTAAATTGGTTTGGGTTTTTTTATCCTAATCATGAGGTGTGACAGTCTGCTTCAACAACAACTGCTTTTCGACAGCTACCAAGGGATTTGCATACTAAAGCCCCTGTATTTTCCAGATACCAGCTGAAATAAAAATAATTTGTCAATAACCTTGAAGCCAGAGGTACCCATATTACTATTTTAAAAGCTGATCATATTTTTTTTAATTGTCTAATAAGATAAAACTTTCATATATGTCATTTTATGCTTATGCATATCAATACCTATGCTTATTTTTAGAGATAGGCTTTGCACCAAATTGTATAGAGAGAATCTACTAATTATGAGTTCCACAGTATTGGTTTGCAGGGATGATTTTTAAAGATAGCAGTGACACTGGTTTGGTTTTATTGGTCCTTAATTACTGCCCAGTTTCTAATAAAAACAGTGATGCCATGCACTGAACAAAAGAGATAGAAAGGAGAATTCACCATGGGTCTTATTCATTGAGGATGGCTCAGGGTATGGATCAAATTCCCATGAAAGATTTAAGAGATTTGAGAATGAAAACTGATACCTGGGTGCATATATTTACAAATGTTGAGTTTAAGATTATACTGGGAGCCTTAGCTGAGTTATTTCTGAAGTTCTGGGTACTGTGCTTAGTAAATAATATTTCTGCAAGGCTGACTTGAGTCTTCTGTTTTTCTTTTTTCTTGTTCTGACTTTTAATATATAATGTACACTTCAAGTTCCTTAGAATGATAGACGCTTGTAAATACACATTTACTGCCTTACATACTTTCCTCTTCTAACAGGTAATAACTTCAGAGTAGTTATTAGATTTCCTAGAGATTTACTCCAGTTTGACTTCAGAGCGATTTCTTTTTATGTCATTGTCTGATATTTAATCTAAAGTTATTCCCTGCTACTCTTTCTCTTTCCTCGCCACATATGTTACCTAACTAGAATAACAGTGCAAAGAATTGAGAAATAGATTCCAGAGCATTTATTCACAAGTGAAGTCCTATAAAATTAAAAAGGAACAGGGTAATGAAAGATGGAAAAATGCCTAGAGAAACAACTGTGTATTCTTCTGCGCAGGCTACTGAACTACTCGTATTATATGTAACGTCTCAGGTAGATTAATTATGTAAGAAAGCTTAAGGAAAGACTATTCCAGTAACTCCTGCAATCTAAGACTTAATATATGGCCTATGAAGAGGCCAATGGAAACCTTAAAATCACCAGGAAACCATTGCTGAAAAGAAAAAATGGTTTCATGCATTTGCAAGCATCCCTCATGAAGGGCTTCTTAGGTGATATTTTTATGGGGATTAAGAAATTTCCCCTGTTCATTGTAACTTTTGCTTTTTCATAGATACTTGCAAAAACCTACATCTTATACCTGTCTGATTTACCCAAGATCAGTCATAATGAAGGATTTGTTTAATGAAAAAGGTGTAACTATAGTAAAGCAATGAATTATCTTCTAGTTGATAACACTTGATATGGAAGTAACGAGTGAGCTCAACTAGGTCAGGTTGTTCAGAGCTCCATCCAACCTGACCTGAAATGTTTCCAGGGATGGGGCATTTACCATCTCTCTGGACAACCTGTGCCAGTGTTTCACCATCCTCATGGTAAAAAATTTCTTCTTATGTCTAGTCTAAATCTACCCCTTTTAGTTTAAAACCATCACCCCTTGTCCTGTCGCTATAGGCCCTACTAAAAAGACTGTCTCAATCTTTCTTATAGGCCCCCTTTAAGTATTTAAAGACCTCAGTAAAGTCTCACTGGAGCCTTCTTTTCTCCAGGCTGAACAACCCCAACTCCCTCAGATTTCTTCATAGGTGTTCTAGCCCCCTGATCATTTTTGTGTCCCTCCTCTGGACTGTCTGGAACAGGTTCACATCCTTCTTGTACTGACAGAGTACTCCAGATGTGATCTCACCAAAGTAGGGTGGCAGAATCACCTCCCTCAACCTGCTCCAAACAATACAATTATTTATTTACTCTCAGTCTCTTCCCAGAATGTTATTCAATTCCTCTTCTTCTGAACTTTTTGAGGCTTCTCTCAACTGAAGATCCCATACTCTGCTTCATGGACCTTCTGCTTCTAAAAATGGCCTTCTCTGTGTGTCAGGTTTGTCAGCTCTGTCAGAATATGCACATGACTGTGTGCCAGTCAAGGGGAGATAGGGGAAGGATGGATGTTTTAATTGATATTTTCTGCAGATGAGGCTTCAAAGCTCATTTCAGATACTTCTTTCTGAATTCAGGATCTTTTATTGCATGGTGGCCTTGTTCATTTGCTTACTGCCTGCAAGAAATTAACATCCTTATGCTTAACTGAAAATGTCTTTCCAGTGATGTGGGTATGTGTAATCATTTTGACCAGTACTCAGGGGTTTGGGTTTTTTTTGGTTTTTATCTTTAAGATGTCAGCTCACTTGTGGTTTTGAAATACCAATGTAGCATTTGGTATATATGACACATCTATAGAATGTCTTGCTGTGTGACAGTTTCAATTGCACTTTGGCTGGGTGACTTTTTAGAAAGACCACACATTGGTCTTGAAGCAGGTCCAATCCCCTCCCCCAACATGCTGTGTTTTTTAGAGGTCAGTGAGGCTTCCCATGGAGTTTAAAGTATGGTGACTGCTGTGCAAAATTAGAATTACTATACCACGGGTAATGCTTGGTTTAGACTATTCCTCTGTTCTGAGCTTTGGAGTACAGTTATCTGTGGTCCATAGTGTCATTTGTGGATTCAGCACCACTATTTCCCTTGGTCTTCCTACTGCCTTATCAGGCTTTGTGACAGCTATCTCTGGCACAGAGGGACAGAGATAACAGTCAGGAATTGCCAGCCGGAAGTCAGCGGGATTCACAGTTTTAGGTAAATCTACTGCTTGTCAAATCCAAATTTCATGTATTTGTACTCAGATGCTGCCTTCTATTATGTTGTATGTTCTTGGGGGCATTGTCATACCTGATCCTGTATTATGCTTGTTACTTTTAGCTTTCCTGGAGGGCAATATAAGATGCTTGTCTGAGTCAGACTCCTAAGATGATAGTGTCTCTGTCAATGCCCTTTTCACCTGGTAGACAGTTAGAGCATCTTACCTACAGTATGTGCTGTGCTGAAAGAGTGGTGCAGTGGTATCTCATAAAAGATTGCTCAGAACTGACATAAGCTGGGTATTTTATTCTCCCAGATAAAACAGATATAACAGATGTTAACAGATACACTTTTCCCTTCTCCTCACCAGTGATGAGCAGTCAGCGTCATGATAATGGGATAATGTGCTGTGTTCAGGAGCTCTCAGGAAAATATTATGCCATCATTCATGAATCATCTTAGAGTCAGGCTCTGTATGTTTTTTTTGTCTAGACCATATAAGAAACAGAGCTAAAATAGACTACCATGCTGTTTATTTTCTTTAATATTTATCTTTGTTTCTCTCTCTGTGAAGCTAAAGAGTCATCACACGCCCCAAACATTTACAGAACTGATGAGATGAGACCAGACCTGTTCCCACTGACTTCTGTTGACAAGTTTCAAATAATGCAAAATACCAAGTTTCAGCAGGGAACAAAGGAAAAAATACTCTCTCATGCAGGCAGATCATTGCCTCAGGATGCTTATTTCTTAAACCAGCTTTAAGATGATAAGCCCACTGACACTGTTTGAAAGTTCATCAAGCGTCTAAAAAAAAATTATAATGCAGTATTAGTCCTTATTTCTCATAGCTGGAAGAGTTTTATGGTGCACTAAATAACATTTTTATTTTGTACTGTATTGTCAGAACGGGCTTTGCAAATACATTACTTTTAGTTATGTTTTAACAACAAAGGCAATGTTGTTGACATCAACCCTCGATTTATGAAATGGAATTAATGTTAGACAAAAGAATTTCCTAATGGGTTCTGATACAGCAAAATTCTGTTCATGTCAGAATATGAGTTGTCTTAACTTCCACCTACTCTAGAACATGTTTCCCTGCAGTTTTATGATGTTCCCTGTTAGGAAACACATTTCTCTGGGGAAAAAATACAGATCTGCTTCTTGGCCCATTCCTGTTAGCAATTTACCGGACATAGAGAAGAACAGATAAGGGTTTAGGAACAGAGCTAATAAAGCTTCCTGAGACTGTGTTGAGATGTAAAATTTTCGCTTTTTCTAATGTGCACGTAGTTTAAATCCAGCCTTTTGCAAATCCACCTCTAATGTAGTAACTGATAAAGACATTCTGTCTACACAAGTTCTTCTTCTGCAATGTAATAACCTAAGAAAAATGGTGTTTTGGTTTGGTGTTTTGTCACTTTACACATAACACCTCAACATTTTGCTGCAGAAAGTAAAGGCAACTCTCATGGTTCCTTTCCAAAAGCACAAATATATACAGTATTGTCTGGATGGATGTCAGTCTTCCATCTTGAAGAACATAGCAGTACACGAGGCTAACATCTGAAAATGGTAAGGCCCATTTCTCTGGGGACTTATCTCCTCCTTCTGGGATGCTTGGTGACACTGTGAGTGTAATGGCCTTACCTGGCTGTACAGTATGTCTGAAAGAAATCAAGTTAAGATAATGAGACCTTTGGGGGTTGCCAGAACTGGGGAAAAGAATTTTCATCACATCTACTCACCAACAGACCTAAGCCTTCTGGTTCCTTTTATATGTACATTAGTAATTCATATCTGAAATGAGAAATTGGGAAGCTTGATGCTTTCTGCCTAGAGAGCAGATGCTTTTACATTCTGACTACCCTGAGACATGGATTTCTTGCTTGTTGCCCTCATTTGGAGCCTTCCCTGGAATACTTGTGACTTTACAGCTGGAGTAGTTTGGCCTGCCCCTGAAATCACAAATCTTGATGATGGAACGTGACAACATTTAAGGAAATTTCTTAGTAGTGGTTTATCTCTAAGTAATCCCATCGCAGGAAAATTCTTGTAAGAGTAACTTACTTTAAAATATTAGACCAAATAAATAATATGATCACATAAAAAAAAACAAAACAACACACCACAAAAGGATGAAGTGAAGAGAGGGAAGAGAGAGATCTGGTTGGATTTTTTCCATTATAAATTAAAGTACAGCTGCTTGGGGTGGAGGCACGATGCTAGGTTCTTCTTGCAGTAATTAGAGAGCCAGTTCTGCCAAGAACTGTTTTCCCATCTGCCACTCAGTTTGCAGGATGTTCCTAAAGCCCCTCTCAGAAGGCTGATGTTCACTGATCCTGCTCAGCCGTGAAACTGGACCTACAGCCCACATTACATCAAGATAACAACCCTAGCAAAAGAAACCGGGAGAGAGCCTCACTCTGTAATCACTTGACAAAATATTTAGAAATCTCAGAAAAAGTGAAGCCTCGATCCTGAAAGGAACAGAAACTTTCTCAGTGTCAGTGGTTCCCATGAAGAGGCAGGAATGGTTGTCCTTCCAACCAGCCTTTAAAGGGGTGCATGGCATTTTTTGATCTTTTTCTCTGAACTGGTTTAGAAACAAGGATGTTTTGAAATCAGCAAGGTTTTGAGTTTGGAAAGTTATGTCTTGTTTTTGTTTTCAAAAGGTCAAACTTCAATATTATAAAGAAAAGCTACTGGTTAATTTCCATTTTTTGTGATATGGAAATGATGGGGAATTAACTGAGTTCGGTACTGGTTGCAGAGAAGTAATAAGGGAGAAAATCTCTCCTATTGGACCATGGAATGTTAGAGATGTCTGCATCCTCTTTGTCTGCAAGTGCAGTGTCACATTCTTTAATACAACTCTTATTAGCTATTCTGATTTTATATGTGTTAGAAGATGAAATTTCCATTGGATCACTCCGTTATCATACTGATTTCTGTATTTCCCACATGGATTAGAACAGGCTAATGAATATTCAGTATGTGGAAGCTAAACTGATCACTTCTAACATTAATATGCTCTGATGAGGCAAGAGAATATTCAGTCCATGTTATGCATAGTACTTCCATGTAGTTTTTGTGGCATGTGAGCTTAAGATTTCTTAAATGTAGGCTACTGATTTTTAGAGAGCCTGATATAAAGGGCTATTGTTTTTTAAATCTCTGATAAGCAGAGACAGTTTAGCTGTTTCAGACTCATTATGAAAAATGCCATCTGGTTCCATAGTAAAACTAATACTGAAGTCTGTAAACATTTAACACTGTAAATAGTTTAAAGCCTTATAATATGAAATGTAGATTGTTATTGGTAGATTTTAAGTCAGATGTAGTAGGCAGGAGTCTAATGGTGGTAATTAAACACATTTTCAGTTGGTTGCCATTACATTTTTTTCACATGAAGAGTTGCAACCAAATATTTAACTCTGTTTTCTAGCATGTCCTTGGGTCATGCTAAGGTGGACTCTCAGCCTGCACAGGGCATTCAGATTTTGCAGGGGGTGACAGTTGGTCTCTTCAGAGCTTTAAAAGCAATATTTCCTCAAAGTCACTCCAAATGTTCCATCACTCTTCAAGTAAAACACTGACAAGCTAGCAGCATGTCATCTTTCAAGGGAATAGCTGATCGGAGTCTTTTGTTCTGGTAAGACAGAACTCTGTTGCTGATACCTGGCAGAGAACTGCAGATTAGACCCTGAGAGCAGACACATGTTGATCCCAAACCACCCACTGAGTACCTGGCAGAGCTTCCTGCGACAGGCACAGCTCTCGGTAGAGCTGTGGGAAGAGGCCATTGCACATCATTCTTAGTCATGGCTTGCTAGCCACTCCTAGAAACATTTCCTTAACATCTCTGCTGTCCAGCAGCACTATTTTTACCCATTTCTGAGCCTTTTGGATGAGCTGAACCCAGCAGCTCAAGAGTATTGTGAATACAGAGAGACAATAAACTTATTTCAAACAATGGCTGAATCCAGCTATGCAGAATGACCAAAGCAAATCTATTTCTTTGGCCTTTCTTCCCTTTTGCTGACATCCGTGTTACTGTGTAAACCACATGGCTGTTGGTACACCTATTTGTAAATCATACCTCCATCGGTAAATGCTAAGGACTTTCTGTTACTGAGCAAGTGGGTACAACAAAAGCACAAAAGAAATACCTGTACAAGGAAAACCACCTAATCACAATGAGTAATTAGACTATATTAGTATGACTTGCTTAAACATGTCAAATACAGACAAGAGGTTTAGTTGGATGAATATTAATAGCTGGAGTAACATCAGAACAGACAGAGCACATGAGCTTTCATGCTCAGAAGGTAGAGCATCTATCTGGGAGCATTTCTGAGTTATTTTACCAGATTCACCACTATCCCACTACTGGATTCTTGGCACACCCACTAATACCTTAGAGCTTCAGTTTACTCCTCTGCTAATGATGAAAATCAAGCACAGTAAACTTTCAAGAATCACATGGAGGTCTGACAGAAGCAGAAGGTGCAACACTAAATGCAAAGAGAAGCATCTTTGGCTATCTATATGGATATTAGACTGGCTGTTACAGAACTCACTGGATACTTTGAAGTGGTTCAGTGTTACAGAGCATGCTGCAAGTAATAAAATGGAAATAAAGTGTAATCAAAAAAACTTAGATACACTTCACAGCAAAGTGTCTTTAACATTTGTCATAATGGATATGTCATGAAAGAAAATGTTTGCGGTACATTGCAGAAAATATAATTTTGCCAAACCAGCAGTAAAAACGACCCCAAATTAATCTCCCCTCATGATAGAGAAACAACGCAGTGTGAATAAAATCAGCCCAATGTTAATCTCCACTCACGATATGGAAACAATGCAGCATGAATATAAGCTGCTGAAAAGCAAGAACGCAAGAATGCAGGGTGGCTTGATTTATGACATAAATAAATGTAAGGAATATTAGTGAGATTAGTGTACAGGCCTGTTAGCACAAATCAAAATACGCAGTTCCAAACTGGATTGCTTGCTGCACAACAGAAAACCAACAGTCTAATAGAAAAGATATAGTATGTCATAAAAAAGCAGAGTAGTTTCCAAGTATGAAAGAAATATATTGATGTTATCAATAATGGGGTAGAGCAGGATCTTGTGCCTGTTCTTATTAAACATCCTCATTAATAACCTGAACCAGAGGGTTAATGCTTTTATTAGTGGAATTTTCTGCTGCTGCTGCTGACTTTGTGAAGTTGCAAACACTACTGAAGGATAGTAAGGCACCTGAAAAGACTAAGAATAAGAACAGAAAGTTAATTTAGAATCAATCCCAGGAAATGCAAGTGCTACAGTTTTGCTATCTTCACTGAATAGCCAACCGCCTGAAGTTTAGCAATTCCTGAGACATACATAAATATAAACATGTATATGAAAGGCATTCAAAAATGTGGCTAAAATTGGAGAGAAAATCCTGAGAAGCAGGAACTTTAAACTGTAGGGTGTGATTGAAGATCCTGTTGATAATCATTTACAATGCAATATGGATAGATTTCTGATATATGTTGGGCTGCACATACACATGTACCATATAACGTGGCAGGAATGTATCTGTCTATATGTGCATACCATCAGAGCCATGCTGAAATAAATGATTTGGGATACAATTCTTGGATATTAAGAAAGTCGTAACCTGAATACAGTTATGTGTTAAGTAAATTGTTCTTGGAAATATGCAGAAACACAAAAACAAGTGAGAGAACAATTCACAGAGCCAGGAAAGTCTTGTCTATGACAGAAGTCTAAAAATTATAGTCAAATTTCTGGAACATTTCTAAATGACAAAGAACAAGTCTCTTTTCCAGTCACAGAAGTGTTAAAAGTGGTGGTTAACCTGGGTGTTCTGCATGGGTATATGGTCTTAGGCCTTGACAATAGAGATTTCTTTATATGGGAAAATAGCTCTCATGAGAAAACAGGAATGTCACCTGGCATAGTAAAACTCAAACTTGACAAAATAAGATTTTGAAGCAACAATCCTTCAAGTTGTAAAGATAGCTCAGTAGATTAAGATGGATTTACACAATTTCCCTGGCTTTTATAAATATTATCAATATTTATATCCATCAATACCAAGCATCTATCAATATCTGGTATGTTAAGCATATTAATGATGAAGTATGGTAGTTTATTTTAAACTTCACTGAATTAAGAGCCGAGAAAAAGGAAGGCACCCGCTGGGTTTTGTTCTTACACGTTATCCAAAATAATTAACTTTATCCCAAATAATTAACTTTTCAACAGAAAGTAATTTATTTGCTGAATTAGGCACCCTTCTCATGTTGGGCAAAATGCATTGAATGTTCTCAACAAGCATCTTAAATCAGTAAGCTGCCAGTTAAGCTGACTTTAATGCAGTTCTGTTACTGGTCACCTATGTCATACCAAGTTTTTTTCAGTTCTTTAGTGCTGGACAAGTGAAATGTTCCTCTTACAGGGTGAGTACTTCTGGTATGAGAAAAATTTATATATTGTACGTTGCTTTCAGGTGAATAAACATTGTAATGCCAAGTTTAATATTCAAGTACGAAAACCAGAGTTTCCAAAAAAAAGAGATTAAAAAGTCAACTGCATTTGTGAAATGTTCATAGATGTTTTCAAGCCACTCAATTACATTGCAGCAATTATGCCTGGTACATAAATAAACAGACCTTGCTCAGCAGATCAGAGACACAGTTGTGGGTCAGGTAGTAGCAGCTTGAACATGGAAGTTCAAAGGAAAGTAGAAGTATAGAATTCTACAATGTCATACTCAGTGTCCCACTGCACATAAAGCGCAATATTCTGGCATTCCTGCTAACAGTAACTACTGTAATATTTCAGGTAAAAGAGTCTATGTCTCTAAGGGATTATGCACTCAGTTAATTAGGGATCAGAAGCAGGAATAAGTCCTCAAATAATTTCTGCTTTTCCCCACAAGATAATTTCAGAACTGTCAGTAATATAAATGAATTACAGTAGCAACGCTAGCTGGCACTAATTATAGCGCTTAGCTGTACTGTGATAGTAAAGATTGCCTTCTGCAATGGGAATAGCTAACATTTGAATGGTGTGTTTCATCTCCAAAAATCCCCAAATACTCTACAAATTAGAAATCTGATCTTTCTGGGTGAATGTAAATCTTTGATGTAGGAGACAGAAGGACTATAGCTTTTCTATCAGCTGTATGTCTGCTGATCCTGTCATCTTTATCTGGAAGTCCACATCAATTTCTAGAGGTTAAAGTACTCAAACAGAAAAAAATCATTGGGACATCAGGAATAAAACCAAGGCTGCAAACCACATCTCCAAAACCCCAAGTATTTATATCTTGACAAAAAAATATTCAAAACATTGTACTTTGTAAATGGTATTTCTTTTTCCTTCCTCTACCTTTGCATTTCTCTGATAAATGTCATTTTTCTTTACCCAGTTGCTCTCATGTAAATATACAAAACTCCCTGTAGCAGAAGCATGGCTCACTCTGCATGTTTGTTATCCTTTTTTACCACAATTAATTGTACCATTGCCACTCAGGGATAACTGCCATCCATTTATCTGAGATATTTTGAACCGGGAATTTGGTAAACAGAAGTTCTTCATTTGTCAGGGAAATGTGGTATCTCTAAGGCAGCACAGAGCTTAGGAAAACATATAAATAAGATATTTCTCTAGATAGAGATGGCTGAGGAGAAATGGTCTGTTTTGGCAGGCCGAATGTGGTTCCTAACAGTGATGTCTGGACAGGGTGCTGTGACTCAGAAACACAGTCCTGCAGAAAGCTTGAGGGGCTTTAACTGGTCCCAGGAAGGGAGAACATCTATTTTGAGGCTCAGCTGTGACTCAGTGGTAAGAATAAGAGTGCTGGTGTGAATGTTCCATTTCTGCACAACCGGTCTTCATTCCACACATGGTTATTCCCCTTGCTGGAGGAGTGAAAGCTCGATTAGAGTTGGCAATTTTTTAATACATGGAAGAGATAAGACTTTACTTCTGATTTATCTTTTATAATATTATACTCTATTTTCTTCATCAGCCAATGAGATTTCATCTGGAGGAAGCAAATACTCTCATTCATAGCAGATATGTTAACACAAAAGTAGAAGCTCTGAAATTCTCAAAGATCTTGAAAAAAAAGCAAAGAATATGTTTCAAAATTTCAGCTTTAATTGGGGTGATAATCCCAGCTTTATCACAGCACTGAGGTACATTTTTGAGACAAGTCTACCTTGATGGAGGATAAGCACCTGCTTAAACTGAAATACATATTTAAATAAGCACCTGCTTAAGTGATCTGCTGAAACAGTTTCCACTACTTTCTCTGGGAGAACCTTTCTGCCCTTCTCAGCAGCAAGCATCAATAAAGAGGCTTGATTACATTATAAAACGTCTACCAAATACTGTTTAATGCTGACTTTTTAGGTCATCACTGCTGGGAATAGCAAATAGTTTTTACTTCATAGGTGAGATTAATTTCTAAATAAATGAGGGTGCAAAATACCCTACAGCACCTATGGGCTGTTCTGCTCCTATGACTGGAGAGAAACAAAAACAAAAACAAAAACAACTTCTTTAAAGCTTAGGGTTTGAAATATGTTGCAATATCTTTTTTTTTTTCCTCTCCTTAAAAAAAAAAAAGAAAAAAAAATCCCAGCTGGAGAGACTATAAGTAAAATAACGGGCAATAATTTCTTCCCATAGCTCCACTTTAAAGCAAAATTCTATTGAGGTTTTTTTTTTTTTTGCTATTTGTAGTTTTAAAATATTTGAGAATGGATGTAAATGAAACGTGCTGTTAGAGAAAGACTGACCAGCTCCCTTGAGAGCAAGCTGCTAGTTTCTACTAAACACCTTCAGTGTTAGGAGCTTTGTGTAAACAAAAGGAAAATCAGAATAAAGCTTCTGAGATGTATTTTCAGTGGGGAGAAAACAAACAGGCTTTGTTAGCAAAACCTGACTGCTGTCAATACCAGCAGACCAACGTGAACTTCCTGTCTTCAGATTGAGTGGCACCTACAAAGAGTCTGCTTTGCTACTCAGCAGATGTTATTCAGTTACAGTTATACAGCAAATACTACACAAAGCATTTTTCCCGGGCCGTTTTGATGCATTGCTTTGGCATTGATACCACCTATTAGTATGAGGTTTATTAGAAGATCTTGCTTTGAAGTACAAAGGGCCCTGTGAAAGAGGCCAGCAGGGGTCAGGTGGGTGGTTTGGGATGGTCGGATGGGTTCAGATCATCTTTCTTGCACAGACTGCCTGTGCAGATAGACCCCTTACTAGATCGTGCTGAAGTTCCCACTAAAAGGAAGTTATTGCTCTTCCTTGAGTTATTGGGTTGTTATAATTCTACAAACAAAGTTTCCATTCCAAAAACAAGGAAAGGGAAACCTGGTGAAGATAAAGAGAACAGAGAGGACTGACTGGCTTTCTGTGGGCTGAATACAGATTGGAATAAAAGGGGTCTGCTTAGGACAGATTCATCTCTTTCCATTCCTAGAAGACTCTGTTCCACTGAAGGTAAGACAGCCTTACTACAGGGCAGTGTTAGAGTTAGGATTTAATCATATGCACATGATTTTAGCACGTCATCGTATTCCCGTGCTGAAATGCGTTTAGCTCTGCCATATATAGTTTTAGTTTCTTGCAAAGGAATATGTTTAGCGCTTCCCTAAAAATTTCAGTGACATATACAAATATAAAAACGTTGCAGTCTTTGTAGTCTGAAAAATTCGAGTATGATCCAAATGCATCCAAGTGAGGCAGGGACAAGAAGTCAGGGAAGAATACTTACAGATATATATTTCAAAATTGCAAATTGAAGTTAAAAAAAATGGGGGTAACTCGCCTGAAAATGTTGCTTGGAAATAGTACAAATATCCTATATAACACATTGCTCAGTTTTGTATCAGAACATCCATTCTAAAATTAATCATGTGGAATAAAACTAAACTAGAACCCCAGAAAGTATGTTCTTCAGTTTGTAAAATATCAGAGTTTGTAAAATACCCAGAGAGAAAAATGGTGCAAACAGTAGAAGGAAGACTGGAAGCCATTATGTATTTCATGGCAACTGCATTTCAACTAATTATTTTTACAGTATACTGTTAAAATGTTTTTATACTAAGAGACTGTATTTGTTCAATATCATTTACACAAAAGCAAATTGTATTTTTTGAATATTGTTGACCCACTGGAAGCATGTAGAATTCATTTAGATTTTAACTTCTTTCCTGCCCCCTAATCAACTCTGGTACACCAGGAGTTATGAAGTTTTTCCAGAAAATCAGTTTCTGTTTGCTGACCAGTTGGAAAAAAAATGGGGGTTAATTATTTTTCTTCTGTTCAGTGGATGTTTTGTTTGTTTCTGCTACGTGGGGTTTTTTTGTCCATGCCTTTAGAGAGAGGGAAGAATAGCACTAGTAGAGAGATACTTCTCTCCAGTTCCAAACTAGGGGACTCTTTCACCGGTACCTCGTTTTCTGTTTGTGGTTTATGCAACAAGTACTTATAGAAGTTAAATAGCTTCTTTAACCTTTTTTTTATCATATTGTATGACCAGAAAAAAAAAGTAATATTAGGAGATAATTTTGTAAGCAGGACACATAATTGCCTGAACTCATAATCAAGATTGAAAAGATAGATTTCTGAACTTTCAGTTGTATGATTAGAATCCAAAATCACAGTTTTTGCGGATAGAAAAAGAGATTATTATTTTCACTCTCTTGATTCTTGCTACAGTTTAGCATAATTTCAAAATGGGATCAAAATGTCTAAGTCAAAAGAAGAGAACTAAAGAAAAACTCATCTGTTTTATTGAATCATTTATTAAAATATGTGAATATGAAGAAAAATGGCCTTCTGGTCATCTGAGTGTTTCCTTAGTGATGTTAGCAATTTCTAACTTTACTCTTTGCAAGTTTTTTGAAGATCCTCATTAGTGGCTTTTCAGGAACAATAATACATGACTTTGCCACCAGACAATGTGGTAAGAAAATAATCATTTGCAGTAGGAGAAATATGGGGACTTCCGCGGTCAACAATTTTTGCAGCTTGTTCATCTGTACCATCAATTTCTGCTGCTCAGACCATTGCTAGTTAATATGGTGCTGTGAGCAGCTGCAGGTCTGGACAATCCCCTGTGCAGAAGTCCTCAGCACTTCCAAAGGTTTTACTGAAGTCTTCTGTGGTCCGTGTTTCAGATTGTGTACATAATGTGGTTACCATCATTGCCATCATTACCATGTTCTAATGTATTACATGCTTTCCAGCCAGGTATTAATTCTCTGACAATGAGCAACACTTGGTGTTTCAGCAAAGGGAAAATAAATAGTAATGTATTAATTTGTGACCTAAGTCACAAGATCTGGTAGCTCATGTTACTGTCATGCCAGTGCTGTTATCTTTCATGAAGTTGTACAGGTCTAGCAAAATCCCAGCTGCAGTAAATATTTGTGTTGAGAACACTTGGATTTCTCCACTGCCTTACATTCTGAAAGGTCAAAGAACCTTCCTTGTATTTTTTTTTTTTAAGATATATTTGTGTTCACCAAAATAGGAGGGTGAAAGGATGAACTGCTTGGTTTTAGAAGCTGTCTTATGGTGCAGAATCAAATATTTAGCATTGCTTTTTCTTGGTTGATTACAATTCTGAACTCTGAAGGCCACAAACTGGAAAAAGAAAATCTTCTTTTTGTAAGCCAGTTATTACTGGCTGCAGCAACGTCTTTCTTTCTGTGCAAGTTCCCAGAGAAATAGAAATGCCTCAGCAGGGCGCTAACTTTGAAGCCTAACAAATAGTTATTAATTTGTCCAGCCAACAGTACTGTTACTTTCCCTGCCAAAATGGCCACCGCTCACCCCATGTACCATTTGCTCCTTTATCTGATACTTGGCTTGCAGGGTGTCTTGGGAAGGACCATTACATGGATGGCTTATATGCAGGAACGCTAGGAAATACTGCAGTAAGAGCGTGGGTAAAAATGTGAACACTGCAACAGTGAAGAAAGACAAAGGGTTGAGGGTAGGTTTTTATTTTCCACTTGTTTATTATGAGATATCTAGTCATGCACCATCCCTGTGAAACCTAAGGGAATAGTTCTTGTCATACTCCTGTAGATGAAATCAAGGTAGTTAGCACAGATTGGAGCCTGTGGTTAATAACCATAGAGGTAAATGGACTGAAGTGTATCCAAAGCTAATGGTTGTAGGTGTGGTTTGAAAAGGATCACTGCATTAGGGATGCTAGTCTAGCTTCTCAGTGGTAGCTCATCACAGTGCCTGAAGAGTGGAGAGATGAAACTGCTGAAGCTTGTGGGACGTATATTTTTGCTTCTGGATGTTAATCTACTTGGCAGTGACAGCCAATTACCTCCACGGTAGAATTCTGAAAAATGCAGATTAAAAGTAAGAGGGTGAGGTTTAAATGCAGAAGAATCTTTTGTTCAACTAAATGTTCAATTTAGTCCTCATGAGTTCAGAGATAACCAAAAACATCAGACCAGACTTAATTCCTTTTACGTTTTATAAATGGCTGTTGTAGGTGAACGAAGTCTGTAAGACCATTTGTTTATGTATTTCTATAGTCCGCCTCTTCTCATTTTCATTTAAGAAAATACAAGCCTAGAACCTCACAAATCTTCAGAATGAACTTCTAACTCAGAATCAGATTGCTCTAGGCGGAAAAGCTACCAGCAATAGGGAAAAAACCCACTCGTCTATCCAGTATTTATGCGGCTGTGTTTATAGTGATACATGAGACAATTAATTTCTTATCCAGACTATATTACAAATCACTATGGTGAAGACTGAGGCTCTCAATTTGTCATGGAAATTAATAAACCATTTAATTCAGAGCACTCGTAGTTCCTTCAGATAAGCACTCCACACGTTAGATCACTTTCCACTGCTGTTAGTCTATATAACATCTGTTTCCTTCCTGACTTTCTCTTTTTCTCTCTCTCTGTGTCTCTCTTCCATTTGCTTTTGTTATGGCAACATGTAAGTGGTCAAAAGTGTTCCTGGTGTGTGAGAACAACCCAATGGCACTTCAGATACAAGAAGACTCCACATTTGTAGATCTTGTCTCACAGTTCTGTATCCTGCAGTACCAGAAGTTCTTACTTCAAAGAGTTGGAGTGAAATCCAAACTCTGCTTCCTCTCTTCTGCCCAGTAAATGTATGGACTTTTCATAGAAGGATAACATTCTCAACAGATTTACTTCCATGTGGATGTAAGCATCAAAACTCCACAATTACTGGAAGAAATAACAGGAAATTGAGAGTTCAAACTGCTTTGTCAGTCACAAATGCTCAGTTCAAATATTCATGAGACTATGAGGCAGATAAATTGTTCAGCTATGTTGTAAAATAGGTCTCTGATCTTTCTTTTATGTATGCATACTAAGAACATTTACTGTCACCTCGTGACCTAGGTGAAATTCTTAGTTTCCTCTTGAACCAGCAATATTTCCATAAAATGCAACATTTTGGGGTTTACATGAAAAACAAACAAAAAAGTGCCATGGAATGGTTTTTAGACTGCTATCTTTTTCTTTGCTTGCTTCAGCTTTCTTCACTGTAATGAAAGGCAAGTGTTCTGAGAAGCATAGAAGTCCTTGACTGTCTTGGTGAGGCCTGGGAGTCACAAGTGCTGCTTGCCTTTTTCCAATCGTTCGTTCCTTCTTTGCTGTTTCTTTCTGTGGTGTCCCTCTTGGGAATCAAGCTGACATGAAATTGCAGTTGCAGTGCTTTCAGGTAAGAGCGTGAATCAGTGTCTGAAACTCTCTTGTTCAACTTGGAGCAATCCAATGTGAATACTCTGATTCATGTTATAGCACATGCCAAATAAATTGAAATGCTGCATTAACATCTTGTGACACCGCACTGCTCTGAAATAAAGCCGGCCAGCTGTGTCCCTGTCCAGTGCTCATAAGAACATGTGTTCTAACAAATTTATCCTTGTAGCACCACAAAAAGTGTCTGTCTCCCCTTGTGGCTTTCAAAAAGAATTCCATCTTTCTTACAGGAGGATCATTTTTTGAAAAAAAGAAGGTGGCTCGTTTCCTTGCACAATTCACCACAAGTTCCGCCCTAAACTGAAACATGATTTTATCTGTCTCCCATTGGGCTTCCCTTTCCCTGTTTCTGGGGAAAAAAAAAATCAGTCCCGTGTTTTACCAGAACATGCTTCCTTTCATTGGTCAGCACAGTTCAAGGCCAGTGTCCATCTGGATCACGTGCTAAATCCTTGGAACATCATCGGCCTGATGATGCAGTGTGCCCGAGTCTGATCAGTCTGACCTGTGCAACAGCACGGATTTACTCCCTTCAGCCCTGAAAACTGGTAACTCCAATGCCCTAAAGATGGCCATTTGAGGCTTGTCATTGCTTATTTTTATCATTTCATCAACTCTGCTTCTCTTCTGTGCTTGAGTTTACAAACAAGGCTCAAAATGGCAAAAGAAAAGTCCTTTTAAAGGAAATATTTTCACATCTGTGAGATATTATTAACACAAAATCATGTAAAGCTGGAAATCTAATGAAAGATTGAAATATAGTTAAAGCATTCTTCAGTTTTTTCTATAACAGTTTTTACTATAACAGTTATTGCAACAGTTATTGCAAACTAGAGGAGTTTTAGATGGATCATCATTTTCTGCAGATCAGCTTCCCTACCCAAGTAGAAGGGTAAGTCTTCCATTTGCCCGGAAGGTCTTGCTTCTTGGGAGAGCACATCAGTTCTTTCACTCTACCAGTCCGAAAGAAATCAAAATAAAGGCAATGCACCCTTGGGGGGGATAAGCGACTACTAAATTTAATCACAAAAGAAGTTTCTGTTTGCTCCATTACTGTGATAAATTCATTTGTGGCCAATGCAATTAAGACCCATACCAGTCAGTAACAACCTATGTCTCAGACTAAACAGTTCTTTGTACGTAAGATCTGTCTGGGAAGACCAAACAGCAGCTGACCAATGATTTAGCTTCTGGTGGTGAACTCACCAGACTTTTAATAACATCTAAGCAAGACAGCATGCAGAAAAGTGAAAAGGAGTAACTCATCACTTCCTGTTTTCAAGATTTTTGCCAGGAAAACTGCTGCTGGAATATGAGTATTCCCATGTCTCCAACCCTAAGCAACATCTGATACTAGATGACATTTTGCTATAACATCTGCTGACTTCTTGCTTGAAAAGGTTCACGGTCCTGGATCCAGGGATGTATCTGATGGCACAGTGCCATCTGCAAGGCGCACATGCTTTACCAATGCTATGTTTGTAATACAATTGATTGGACTTTTATTTTCTTGTACAAATGGACAGAGTTAGAAACTCATAAACAGCTTCCCTTTAGGCTTCAGCTTCCTGAAAATAGATTTATTTGCTGAAAAATACATTATAGCTCCATTACTGCAGCCTTAACCTTTCCATGTTCTGCTACTCATTTTATCCGCACAAAGTCTCACCTTGTAATATGCACAGATTTTTTGAGCTAAATCTCTTGAGGACTCTGTTTGGTTAAAATATTAGGGTTTAAGAACATCCTGTACCTAAGGCTGGAGCACAAATAGCCATTTTACTGCCCTAGGAAAAAGGATGACCAGTGTCTTCCTCCAACAGGGATGGTTTGCACTTGTGACTATTCTCTGACCCACAGGCAATTTGGAGCACAGACAGAAGGAGATGCTCATGGGTTCACAGTTCTGGCAGTGATAAGTGGCCTGTTCTTGGCCACCATTTTTTTTCAGAGACTTATCTGAGCACTTGGAAGTTCGTAGCGCATGAGCAATGCGGGTCAGAATGATGGAAAAGGCAGCCAGGAGCAGGCTGTCACCATCACAATAATTTATCTAGCCTAAAGTCTGCATCCTGAAAGCCATCCCAAGAAAAATGGCATTGAAGAGCAGGTGGAGGGACAGATAAGTAGACCTAGTTGACCTCCTATAACCTCCTATAATTCATATAACCTATGAGTTATGAGTTACAGGCTGAGCATGCCCAGTGTTGGTAGTAGGTGCTCATTTTCTGGCCAGCACAGATCATATTTCTAAATCACGTTTCCAAATATTCCCTTCAGGGAAGCTGAGAAATAAAATTTTAAATTATCTCTCACTCCCATGGGAAATGTTGATATTTCCACATTTGTTTTCATCAGTAATCAAGCTGAAACACTGAAATACCAGAATTTCTTGTGAAACTAAAGGGTTTGTACATGTTTTGAACTGAAAATGTTATGTCATTAATCTATTTGAGTTGGTGTATTAATCTGACTAGAACTTCTCCTTTGGGGGGTACGGTCATGGCATCAGAAGCAGAGACATTTTCCAGAGGCACTGTGACTCTTTAGGTCAATAATCGGAAGGTAGACTGACCCCAAACCAAACGTTACCATTTGCTTTTCCCGATAGGTTTGTAAATGTTGCTGGCAGTGTTATCTTGTGGGGGCTGACATTGTCCATAAAATCATCATTGTTAGGGAAAACTGGCCACGACTTATAATAGATACCAATTCTGACCTGGAGAAGTCACTGTTTCTATGTGATCACCTCACCAGATAGTTTGTAAGTCTGCCGGTGTATGTCTGTGTAGTGTGCCATGTGCTGGTTTAGGAGTAACCAAATAGGCTGCAGGAGTGCTTGAAAATAAGGTGCAGAGTTTGGTGCTGGTGAGACGTGATGCACAAGGAAAAACTAACAACTGCAAATTCAAAAGAAGCTTTCAAGAAGACCCAGTGCATAATAAGTGTGGTAATAAGAAACAAGACGGTCTCAATATTCATTCACAAATGATAGTTGGACTTTTTTTAAAGATAATTTTTCAAGGGTCCTTGCATTGTTCTCATAGCCTCATAAGAGGGAAAAATGTGGTAGCCAACACTAATAAGCTACTCTCTAATAGTAACGTGCAACCAGGTTCGTTCTAGATCAGTTCCACTGAATACATAACTACTTCATGTTAAGCAGCTATGTGAGTGCTTTGCAACTATGGATAATAAATGGTTTTTTAATAGTAACTCACCAGAGAAAAGAGTCTTAAAGTCATAATCATGACAACTAATTATAAGCTCTCTGCAATACTTGGTGATTGTTGCTTATGCCATTGCCTTAAATAACAATTATATGTCTAAGTAAATACATAGAAACACACCCATACAATGGGTTAATCTTTCAGGCTGGGAAAGCGTTTCAATTCCCCACCTGAAAAATGTCATTTTTAGTGAAGGTAATGCAGAAACTGCCTTTAAAGGAATTAGCCTATCACTGGGTATCAGATTCCAAATGGGAAATACTATTTAGCAGTTAGACTAAAATGGTCTATATGGTGAGGAATAGATTAGGCTGCCTCACAGTGACTGAGCAGAGATAATGGGAGATGATAGGAATGTGGAAATAGTAATTTGCAGTGGGCTTTGTAACGCTTCTAGCCTGTGTCTGAACAGCCAGAACACGGTAGGATGGTTCTACCTTTCCTGGTTTAAGAAGACGTGCTCCAGGCGTTTGCCTGACCAAGCCTTTGCCGACTCGTCTGCTCTACTGTTGTGTTTAGGTCGGGTCATTTAAACAGCTGCATTAAGCAGCATCAGATTTCTTGAGAACAGAGAACATGCATCTTTAGCCACATTTCTGAAAACGGCACTTCTGGCCGCTCGGTTTTGTGACATCCTCTGCACATTTCACCCTCAGAAATCAGAAATCAAATTCTTGAAATCAGTGACTTTTTTTTATTTTTAAATCACCAGTATATTTGAAGGCATGATTCATAGAGTTGGAAAATGGAGATCTAAGTTAGTTGCCAAATATAGAAATGAATGAAAGAAGTTTATCTGACTTTGTCAATGTTACAATATTAACAAACTCAACAGCTTCCCTGTGGAGACCCTGTGAGTCTGTTTGGGACTGAGAAGTTGAGTGAAGCTGCAAATTTGTCACGGTGTTGCTAAACACTTATAAAGAAACCACTCTGAGAGCCAAGCTGCTGTCTCCAGACATGTTTTTGCAACAGATGATGGCCTGAGCCACCAGCTGGACTTAAAGCAAGATCCAGATTTTCAAAATTCCAAGAGCTGTGAATGTGAAGATTAGTTATGGCATGTTATTAAAATAGTTCTATTGATGAGGTGATGCTCCAGATGCTTCAGAGACTGATTCCATCTTGTCTTTTGTCCAAAGCAAAAGAATCACTGGAGAAACTGAACACATGGAATTATGAGAAAGATTCCATCAGTACCAATGTGGCTGCCAGAAGCTCTCTCAGAAGTAAGAAGAAAAAAACATGACAGAGGGCTCTCTGCCAACTGTGGCAACCTGTATGCTTCTGATTAGCCTGTGGAGAGGGACACTTGACTCGTGGTGCTTAATTGTCAGTAGCTCTTTCATGAATTTTGAACTTTTTTTTTCTTGCCATTTTCTTCATACAGAAAGGCAGCTTATTGAAGACCTGGGGAACACTTAATGGCAAAGCTTCAGAGAACGTGTTCACACGATAAACAAGCTGCAAGTGCAATGGGCTTTCCTAGTGGGTGAGATTGCAGCACTTTGCTGGGCAGCGTGCAGAGGAAGGAGGTTTCTTATGAGTCTCTGATGAAGCAGTATGTCACTGCTGCCTCAAAATCAGATTTGGGAGTCAGTCACACCATAGTCATCATCACTACTGCTTTTGAAAGTCCAGCCAGCCAATCTGAAACAAGAGTTCATGAGCTGCTGTGACTCTGCATCTAACCCTTCCTGAGGACAGGCTCTGCAAGTTATTTTAGCTGTAGCTTATCATCTGGATACAGAGAAAGAGGAAGGGACAGTTTATACTTCAGCTTTGAAGGTTAAACATGGCTTTTTTTTCTTTACTGGCATAAATGTCCTGATAAAATCTTGTAATATACTGTCTGTTCTTTTTTCTTTTTCAATAAATTCTGTTACTGTCTTTATTTTCACCTGGCATGAGAAAAGGATCGTTTGAAGTTCCATGGCTGAATTGAAGTCACTCCTCTCTTGCAGCTGTCATTGTTCACTGGAACGTTAGTAAACTGTCATGCTAATACTTTTCCATGGAGTACCCAAAGAGCAGCAAAATGCAGCTCCAGTGGATGGCACGGGGTGTGTTAGGAACCATACAGTAATGGGATGCAGAGACAGGAAGGCATTACTCGGCATTACTGTGGCTGCTCAGCATAGGAAGGTCTTGTTCCAACAAGTGGAAAATAAATATTGGAATGATATCTTGTCAATACTTCCTTTTCACCGGGAGGTATTGCGTCTTCAGAGAAGTTTATTATTGTTTGATAGGTTAACTTCAGATTTAACTCGATGCTAATAAGTTTTGATTACATCTGTTGCAAACTAGCTTTCCAGTGCTCTGGGATTGTAAAAGAAAAATGTTAGGAATATACTTGCTTCCTGAATTCTACTTTGCCTCCTTTTTATTGCAGCAAGTAGAATCTCTGTGGCAGACACAGTACTTAGTTTTCTACAGGGAGTTTCCCAAAATATCGGGGAAAATTTCTAAGAAATGTAAGGTCTCAACAGCTATGTCATGCAGAGAAGCACATAGGTCATTGGCTTCTTCAGTCTCATTTAATAATGCCATGTCCCTTACACATTCTCAACAGTCTGCTTTGAGAGCTGTTACAAGCCTTTTGGTGCCAGCTGGACCTCTCTTAGAAGGGCTGTCTTTGCCAATTTTTGATGGAAAAGACTCCTTTTCAGAAAGTTGGAAAAGTCCTCTCCCCATCTCCCAGAAGCATTATTAACTGCCCATGCTTTGGCATGACAGCATGTGCACAGAGAAGAGAGCAGAAGCTGCTGAGAAGCAAGCACACTTTGTACAAACAACTCCAACCTTTATTCCTTCACATGCCATGAAGGAAAGAAAAAAGGGGGATTTTGTGCACACAAGTTACAGACTCTTGGGGTAGGTTGGTAAGGTGGTTACAGATCTTCCACCATAGGGGTTTTTTTTTCTGTTTAAGCTAAAACACATACAGAATCCATGTCCTCTCTGTTTAAGTGTCTTCTGTCAGAAAGCAGTTGTACAGAGCTATGTGATAGGGAATCCTTCATTTGTCTGATTATTCTACTTCTAAAGATCCCTGTTCTCCTGGAAGTCACCTTCCAGGAATCAAGCAGTATAATTTTTATTCCTGTGAGATAAACTTCAATAGCGTGAATGCCAAGCACAACCTCACAGACCCAGGGCTCTGTCACTCCAGATATTGCAGCCATTGAGAAAACATAATTATATTAACCATGTATTCCAGCATCTATTCCAAGTCTAACCACTATATGCCTTTTTACTTCTACAGGACTGTTAAATTTACTCAGTGATATTGCAACAGACTTGATAAAGACTTTGTCTTCTCACCTTGGGCTAGCTGAAACCACATGCCCTAAAATTACAGATACTTGTATAGAAAATTCTGATCAGTCTCTCTGATTTAAAAATCTGACATGAGAAATCTCCTCTGATAGCAGTTTATGCAACATTAGTTCTAAAACATTTCTTTCTCATTCTGTTTACATCCTCCTGTTTGTAGTAATGGACAATACTAAAGGTACAGTACATGAAAAGTTAAAATAAGTTTTTGAATATGCAGAAGAATACGTAATGGGTGGAAGGCAGTCTTGGGAAGTCATCAGTCTCCACGTTTATCAAATTAGTGACTTTGACAGCTCAGCTGCTAGAGAGGTGACCTTTTGCCTCATTTTCATAGATCTCATTAATTATTTGAAATCGATGTGAAGAGAAGATGCTCATACCTGCGTTAAATCTGGACATAACATCACTTAGACTGTGTGTTCTCAAATGGAGACAAAGTCTGTGCCCTAATTTTTGTCCATTAATAATGGCATTTTCATTCTGCTAACTGTAGTCAAGAATTTGAAACCTGGATCCTCAATTCTCCTGTATGAAATATCTGAAATATCATCCTTGTTTATAAAATAGAGCTAATGAGCTCTGTCAAAACTGAGTCATACAGATTAGCAAAGCATAAAGTGCCATGCTCTGGTAAATGACAGTGGTAAAATAGCTTTGCTTTTTATTGGTATTCCACTGTTCTGAAGCAAAATCACTATTAAGCGGGAAAATGAGAAAGGTTGTTTTTCCCTCCCATAACTCTCACTCCACTAGGCAGACATCAACCAAGACCACTAGAAAGGCTTGATTCAAAAACTGAAGTTTATGATGTTTTATTCACTGGCAAAAATTTCACGGTACCTTCAGATCTCTTGATGTTGTATGTGCAGAAAGTGTCCCTCTGCTTCACAGAACCAGTATCATACACAACACAGTACTGTGAGAAGTAGGTGAGGCCAGAAGAACAGTGCATCTAGACTTGTGGCAGGGATAGTCAGTGTATAGAGGACAAAAAAAAGAGTATTAAAATAGTAACAGTGCAAATAGGAACTGACTCGTCTCACATTTCCAGCTATCTAGTCTAACAGGTGTGATCTGATAGAAACAAATGTTCATTTTGCTGTCCTGAATACTCTTTTTCTTTCCTCATCCCTCAGATGGGTACCAAATGAAGATACAGGCAATAGATGATGATCCATCCATACTCAAAGTCAGCATTACACTGAGCATTCTAAATATTTAGGTAATTCAGTTATGTACACAGAATTTAATGAACTGTAGCACAAGCTTAGCTGAAGATGCAGAGTATAAACTTATGGACAAATAAAGTCCTATTAAACCCCACACACAGATTCAGCCTGATGAGGTCTTAATACAGCTCAGGTTAATTTTCTCAGCTTATGGGTAGTAACTAGTATGGGAACCATGAAATGGAATCAAGGCTGAAAATTTTGGTAGAACCTAGTATCCATTGTCATCCTTCAGGATTAAATGTTCTCTGATAATCCACTGCAAAGCATGCACATGCAAATTGTCAGTGACATTTAATTCTTTTTTGACAATTAAGGGGATTGCCAACCTGAGAATGTTGAGAAATGTTGTCTGAAGTCACTAGTCCAGCAGGTAAAAGACAAAGGTTCTTTATTTAATACACAGCCTCAGAAGTCTTCTCCAGCATTGCCAAAAGGCTGTTGTTCTATAACTTGCCGTTTTTGTGAAAACAAACAAGATTTTTTATTTTTGCTTTCTGAAAGACTCTGCACAACATGTTTGGCCTGTCAGCTAACACTCTTTGCAGCTGAAATATGGCCTTAAGGACAACTATATATAGACTAAGTAAGATGCACCTTCCCTTGATCATATTTTATCTCTGTCATAACAAAGCCAGAAGATTTTTACTGTTGAGTTAGAAACTAAATTAGGGTTTGGGGGAGCTGTCAGCATTTTTTTTTAAAAATTTCTACTTTCTTACACCAGTTACAGCATCACAGTATAAATTAGTTGCTCCAAACTGCTTACTACTATAATTAACCTTGCTATGCTCTAGAATCAGGAATAGCTGCTTTGTAACTGTTGCAAATCAAACTGCTCTGCCATTGAAGTAGTCACTTGACAAGAGACCACGACACCTCATCCTTTAGATGGATATGGCTTGAAAACACCCCCATTTTATTTGTCCCTGTGAGGCTGAATTAACATCCACTATAAAATTATACTGAGGGAAACAGGAGTTGTATCAGCTAGGCAGTTAACAATGCGTACCCTTTATTATTCTGCTCCCAGGAGCACTGGTATTTGCATGGCTTAGCAAGTTGCAAACTGTAATGACAGCACTTAGGACAGACATCAGTGGCAGCAACACAGATCCGAGGAGAAGAGTAGACATAGCCCAGCTTCAGAACTCACAGGGATATTGCAGAGCTGTTCAGCATCTGGCTAATAGCCCCTGATTGCTTGGGTATTCTTTGTAAGACACCATTATCCATGTTAAGGCTGTTTGCTTTAAATACAGATATAATGTGTCACACTATCAAGAAATTCTATTTTCACCCCTATCTAGTTAAAAGATAAGGGGAAACATGCTGTGTGATAATGTAACTACATCTGGAACAACAACAGAAAAAATCCCCTAGCTCTGAAATAGTGGTACTATGTCTCAGATAGCAGGTATATCTTTATATGAGCAGATGCATATAGAAAGTCAAAGTCCAGCTACAGCTAAGTATTTTTAAATCGACATAAAATATATAAGTATTTTGCTCTAACTGAAATATTTAAGTAATACTAATATGTATAAAGGGAATTTATTTCATATTGGTGTTCATTAGATAGTGAAATAGTATTTAGAATGTAGAAAATATATAGAACATGAAATAACAAGTGAAACAGATTTCATTTCATAGATGTCACAATTTGTTACAGTAATATATACCATGAGAATATTTGCTTTTACCTATTAGCTGAATTTTTTTTTGATTTCTCCAGGTGAGTAGGGCAAGCAGATCTGTGTGTCTGCAGAGTCCTGTTTGCATTTGATCTCTGGCAGGACAGCTGGCCATGCACACTGTTTTAAACAATGGACTAGTTTTCACCAATATTATTATCTGTCACCTAGAAGTCATAGGAACTGATAGGAAAAATCTTTGTGCTTTGCTTGGGGGTAATAAAATGTGAGATGTGCAGCTGGTGATGGTACGTACAAATAGTGTGTTCTGTCACAAAGTGATGATGATGATCAGTGATATATTGGTTTCCCATGTCTAAAGGTTATCGGGACAGGAGATGGTGATCAGGTAAAAAATCACCAATAGCATCTGATGACAGAAAGGAACTGGTGATGTCAAAGGTGTGAGGTGCATGAGATAAGTGAAGTAGTGAGATATGTTCAGTATTCTCATAGCCAAGTGGAGTCTGTGCCGTCTCAAGTGTAGAACAGTGTGGTTTTGAAACCAGTGGAAATGAAAACACCTCCACTGCCCGGCTGCAGCACGGAACCTTGTGGGATGGAGGTGGGTGAGCAGAAAGAGTGGTGCAGGGCTGCTCAGTCTCTGTGTTGGCCCTGAGTCCTTGCAGATAAACCCTGAAGAGAAGAGGAATGTGTCCTGGGCCCTGACACTCTTAAGCCTCTGAAGTGTTAGCCCCGACCCGAATTCCTCATGGATGGAGCTCCAGGAAGAGGTGTATTTGCAGTATAGAAGCTTGTGGGGGATCATCTGTTTTAGCAGAACCAACAGCACAAGGCAACAGGATTTGACCTCCTGACAGGGTGTCATACAAAACCTCTGTGCCAAAGAGGTATTTTAGAGAGATGTGAATTAGAGATTGGCAATGACAGGGGTCAGAGTTTCCCCGGTAAGAGAATCAAACGCAGAGGCCTACAGACCATCCCATTTCAGGAGCTCCACATGGGCTGCAGCAGCCCACTACAAGTTTTAAAGAGTTTTCAGTAATTATTCTGAAGCAGTCAAGTGCAGATGATTCTTGTCTGGCCCACGTTAAATCATTTCTAATATGAGTAGTTGCACAAGACTAGTCACTTGAACAAGAACTTACAATATTGGACTTTAAAGGTCTTATTCAAAGTCAAACGCCAAGTCTGAAGGAGCATAATCTAATTCAGGAGGTGCCCTGCAAACCAAATGCCACTTTATAGAGAGACTGTAGGTTATGTAAAGACATAACAGGTCCTCCATGAATCCTCCAGAGTCTGTATAAAGGAAATCCAGACTGACAGGGGCTGGCAGAGGGATCAGTGAAGTCTTAACTTGGCTTCCTGCAGTGGCTGAGCTCGCACGAGTGCCATCGTAAGCTGCTGTTTGCATAGACCAGTTACATGTCACGGAGGAAAGATGGAATTGCCTGATAGAAGCTGTGTCATTATGTCCTTCCTCTTACAAAGGCAGTTTGACATAGCCAAAATTAGCTTAAAAGGAGCAAAAAAGTATGGCATAGTAGCAGGATGTGTCAGAATGGAGACAGATGAAACAAGGCCTTGTGACTGACCTCTGAATTGTAATATGAGTGATTATAGTGGAGTAGGGAGAGCAGAAGGCAGACTGGTGGTTTTACCAGGAGGTTTTAGAAATCTTCCAAGTAATAAGAAGGCATAAAGGAAATATGTTTATATTGTAACTTAGCTCCTTTCACTCTGTTAAAACACGGATGGATTTGGATTCTTCTACTTGGAACTGTAGAGAAAAAGGGTCAATGAATGAGTAGTTAGATGACATTCACTCTCTGGTGAAAATAAGGCAGTACCTAAGTTAATAGAATGAAATGCTGTTTCAGTAATAAAAATTGTATTTGTGAGAAGAAGAAAGTAAATAACTTCAGTGTATCAGCCTCTGGAATACACCCAAATGTTGTTCCTTAGCTAAGGCATTTATCACACTGAAAGGATAATTCAAAGCAAGGTCCCTAAACATGTACAGGTTGGGTTTTCATTGACCTTATCATCATTTATTATTAGGAATTGTAATGAATTATTATATTTAGAGTAGCTATACATTGAGAAACTATATATAGGCTAAGAATCTGGTTTGGGTTACTGGAAAATACTATAATAAATAAAAGTTATTAAAAAAACCAATGTGCAATAAATTACTGTAGGTTGAAATGTAATTGTAGAGCTTTGTGGATATTGGGCTGAATTTAAAGTTACGTGTGCTGGAAATTTAATGTACTGGAAATTAAAATGACTCCTGACTTTTGAAGAGGGTTGTGCTAATTAATCAATTGGTAATTACAACTGTGATTAACAGCTGTGATCATGATTGGTAACAAGTATTGATTAATTCCTCAATAATTCTGGCACAGTTTAGAATAAGAAGCACTTTGCAGGATGCAAGGAGCATGATTAACAAAAGCAATAATAAAAACACTTCACTCGCATTACAGAGCTGTCTTGGAGGAACAAGATTTGTGAAGGTGGGAAACCTGGGCAGGTTTGCCAAGGTAAAACAGCATTATGCCCAAGATTGACTTAATGAAAGAGAATTATTGGGGAAAGGGGATGCATTTTTTCATAATGATAAACTTGCTCCAGACTTCCAGTCATTATGTCCCCAGTACTGAAATCTTTTTTCATTACAATAATGTGCTCATTTCCAACCGGACTCAGAAACTCTTTTTATTCCCATAAAAGATAACATTTATACACTTTCCAAAGTGCCATATGAATAGTGGCTCATTATCTACTCCTACAGAGAACTACTAACGAAGGGCACAAGGAGATGAAATATGCATCTGCTAACCAAAGCTGACAATTCCATTCTGTGACGTCTTCGATTTTTATTTTCTTTGTTCCACAGCTGAACTGAAAAGAAAGATTTAGAGGATGTTTGCAAAAAGCAGGATTATGCTAAAATATCTATTCAGAACCAAAGTCTTAGCTTTATTTTGTCAAAAAGAGGTAGATATGTGTGTCATCTACCAGCTAAGTCATTGATGTATACAGCAGGAAGCCAAGGCTTCTATTCCTTTACAGTTGGTAAGAAGATTTTCATCCAAGGCCAGTGTGGGCCAGGTACAGAATGGACTTGCATCTGGGTATATGCATTCAAAATCAGTTCCATAACCATCACTGTATAGAAAGCTTTCTGGTTAGCAAAAAATAAAAAAAAGGAAAAAAAAAATAATTAATACTACTATGCTATTACTGTTACCTTGAAAATGCTGCAGAGAAAGAGAAAAATGTTTTTGAGTATGTCATTTACTGCATGCCAACTTTAGGCACCGTTCCCTGTACTATGAATGAAAAGTAAGTATGAAATGTTGCATTTCCCATCTGGAAAACTATCAGTGACAGGATATTTATATATTTTTCAGTGAGATTCTAGCACTAGGGAAAAGAAAAGATAAATTAAAATCAAGGACTTCTCTCTCAAATCCAGTCTTCCAATGCAGATCAGAACAGACACTTCCAAGTCAAAATAACTTCTATACTCTCAACTCTTGCCATTTGTTATGATCTTTGTTGTTTATTATGCCATTAATGTTCAGTCAACTGAATATATGAAAAATTAATAATTTAAAAAGAATACTGAGTATTTGCTAAAAGCAAGAAGAGCTTATTCACTCTGTTTTGAAGAATAATTTGAGTGGCATGGGTGGATGGCATGGCCTGGTTAACTTCTAAACATTTGAAATCAAGAGAGAAGACATAAAAAAAACCCTTTTGGTTCTTACTTTTAAGCCTATAGCATGAATCCTCAACAGGCCTTACCATATTAATCCTGTGTAGATACTCCATTTCCAGTAATTTTCATGAAGAAAGAAAGAGAAAGAAAAAAGTCTCAAAGTTTAGCTGTAGATTTGTAGCTCCCTGAAGTTCTGTATGTTTGGGTCTGGGCTTGAGCACAGTTCTCTTTCAGAATGCATAGGAAACCAACAAACAGAAGCAAAAATGCCTTCTAATTACAATTAAAGCAGGGGAAAAAAAAAAAAAAAGACAAAAATAAACCGAGATCTGATAAATGTATCAAAAGGTTTAGCACAAGATGCAGCACAACGAACTAAACACTTCTAAAGGTGATAGATATCTCAAGAAGTGCTGGTGAGACCAAGATGTGAAAAAGAATACACTTTAGAAGGCACTTTCTTTATCTGAAAGTCATTTTGAGACCAGTACCAAATTCAGAAATACACACAACTGATTTTACCAGTTAGGCAAAAGAACAAATTTTTTTTTTTTTAAATTTATTTAATAACATTGTTAAAGAAGTTATGAACATAAGATGGAAACAGATGCATTTATTCCAAAGAGTCCACTTCCATAACTCTACCCTTCCATCCCATCCCAGAAACTTTTCAAAGATCTGTCTTCCTGCTCTTCCCTTCTTGTTGCTTCCCACCCGTAATGGATGACTATTTTTTAAAAGACTATAGGGGCTCATCAAGTTTAAGTGTCATGAGGCACACATTTTATGCCATTCTTCAGCTAGAGACAGCAGACCATAACAATAAAAATGATAATAATGATAATAATAATAGTGATATAAAAATTTCATTCAGGTTTTAAACACTTCTTCTGCATCAAAAATTCAGGACTTTTCCACGTGTAGTTGAGATTTCACCACCAAGGCAGTTTAAATGATACTGTGCATGTTCAAGGGGATATATTTAGACCCTGCTTAATGAAGCTGGTACTCCAAACCTACCAAACACTGTTAGTTTTCACATGTGAGATCATGTAAGCAGTGGTACAGTATATAAAGAACTAGGAATCAAGAGTAAAGATAATTAGTTCCTTTATGACAAAATACCTTTTAATCAGAAATTTTGATCTGTCAAAACAAGAAAAGTCTGCTTAAAAAGCACTGTTTATTTCCCTGCAAATGTGCACGGGAGTCTGGTTTCTGCTGCAGCTGGGATGCAGTTGCCTATGGCTCATGTGTTCATCTGCAAAACTTGAGCTGTAGGTATGAATGAGGAGTCCAGGGCCTTTGTTGAAGCATCTGAAAGTGGTCAGAGGTCTGTCTGGGATGAGGAGTTGCAGGTTGTCACGTTTTTATCAGGTTTCCTGCTGTATCTCAGGATAGGCAGCTAGGATGTGTATCACTCTGGAGCTGAAGACAACAAGATTTTCAAATATTCTAGGTCATTTGTAACTCAACTATTACCTCAGGACTTGCTGCAGGGATTTTACTCCTTTTGCCCTCCATTAGGTATGGGATGTAACTTCGAAATTAGAAGCACTGGGAGCTTTAGTTGAGATTGGAGGCCTTGGACCTTGGGTTTCCAAGCTCCATTTTTGTTTAAGCTAAGCTTCTTGTGCAACATTTTCATAATTCTGTTTTGATTTTCTTTTTCTCCATAGTTTGAAATCCATAAAATTCTTTCTATTCCTTCAAAACATAGACAGCTTTCTCTCCTAGAAGGCAGAATTTTCTTACAGGGCAGACAACTATTCAACCAGCCCTGCTCAGGAAACCTGAGTTCTACTTTCACCACTTGGATAGGTCATCACCCATCTCTCTGATGCAGTTTCTTTATTTCTACAGTCATATCTATAATAATCCTGCTTTGTTTAAACTTTTTTAATCCAATATGCTGGAGTTGAGCTAAATACTCCTTGTACAACATCATGTGTGAGCCCACTGCGCTACATGAATGAACATTTGAGGATGGATTCAGATTCAGGTTTAGTCTGACAACATGGGGATCAGATTTCCTCCAGCCAGATAATTTTCAGTGTTTTGGTCCTCTAAGGAAACAGTCAAACAAAAACCCCTGCCTAGGTTGAGGATAATGTTTGCTTAACGTATATCAGAAAGGTTTGACCCAAAAAGTACAGAGGATTCCAAGGCCATACATCTTCTGTAAAAGGTATGAAAATACCTGTGTGTTCTAGTGAGTGTAACTGATGATGTGCTACATGGCAAGGTTTCTTACTATGAATGTGAAATCTCATTGAACAACTTCTAGCACTACTGCCAGGAATAAGTAGCAGAGTGAATCTTTCTAGGTACAAATTTCATTTTCCAGTAGTCCTCTGGAATCTCATTCCTTTCATTTGAGGGATTATCATATCCTTTTCTATATTATTTCCATCCATCTTGCATTGAAGCAAAGGAAGTTAGGGGAGGATGAGGGTGATCACCTCTGTGTCAGATATATGCAGCAAAGCAGCTAAACTTGGCCAAATTCATAAATCCCCTTAATAAAGCAATTTCATTTCCCTGCAACAGGTAACATCAATCAGGGTGTGCTTTCATATGCTAATATCTAGGAACTCACTCTTCCAGACAGAGACATTGTAACAGGAGCCTCACACACAGCAGAGGGGAGAGGACAACAGATTAGGAGGAATTCTTTGATCTGAAAACATCACAATTTAACGAATCATTATACAGTTACCCCGTGGCCACCAATAAGCATTCCAGGCTATGCTGTGATTTACCAGGTTTCAAACAATTTGTTTTCTGTTACACCCAGAAAACCCGGATCAACTTTTTTTGTAGTAGTAGTAGTACGTGCATTTCCCTTGCCATTAGCTGATTTTATTTTTAGTAGTCAGATGGGTTATATCATAATGTTTAGGACTGATTTATCCACATGGTATATTGGGTATCATGTAGGAGGCACATCAGGTCCGAATGCCTTCTACCTTTGCTCCAAGAGAGCTTCAGAGGACAAACCTGACTCTTCCTCAGCAGGTGGCTGTAGGAAAGCAGTTAGTATGTGAAAGTATGTATATAAGAACTGTCTCTATAGACCCAAGCTGATAAAACTCCATCCAGAAACAGAACAAACCATTTCATACAGCATTTGTTTAATTTATCTTTTCCTAGCATCACAAAAGTCTGCACATTCACATTTGCTGTCTTAATTGTGGGTAATTAAAAACACAAAATGTACTTTGCTCTTTAGAGAGTGTCTAACTTTATGAGTAGAATATGAATACAGTTTTTTTAGCCCACTAGTGCCAAGAAATTGTACTAGTGCTATGTTGTCTGCAGTGTAATGACAGGTAGGCAAGACATTGCAGGAGAACTTTTCTTTCATACGCTGATTTGAAACAAAATGGGACACCAAATGTTCTTTACTTCACCTGGGTCTTGCGGCTATTTGTTAGGTAAGAAGAAACAATGTGAAAAAATAAAAGATTCTGCCTATAGTATGCCTATAGCCTGTTTGTGACTTATTTAATAGTAAAAACCCCTCAACTCTATAATAATTAAACTCAAGAAATAGTTAGTAATAGATAAACACTGTGAGTAGTGTTCTTAATACAAAAGGTAATAGATAAGATACAACAAAATATTGCTATTTTCTAAAGCTGGGGAGTTATTCAGATAAATGTGATAATCACAATAATACCTACTGCCAAGCAGAGGAAGATTGCAGGCATCTTTTGACTGAGGAAGCAGCACTGTGAGTCACTGTCAATTGGAAACCTACAGGGAGATTCATGGAAATACCCCATCAAGCTTTCAGTAGAGGTAACAGTTTAATAAGAATACATTTCATTTTTATGGTGCTCTTCAACAAAACCTTTTAATTACCTCACAATCATGCAGTTCAAATACAACAAACCCAATAAAACCGCTCAGAGTAATGCATAATTAAAATAGTCAATCAAATTAAGAAGGAGTAACTTTGGGTTTCCTGAAAAGTAGACAGATCTATGAACCTTCTACATAGCTCTTTAATGGCTGTGACGGTGGCATACATTGCACTTATATGACTCCTTTGTGATTCCATGGACATTAAAGTTCTGCAGTGACTTTCCACAAGCAAGAGTTATTTTAGCCCCTGACTAGAACTTGTGAAATCATTAAGCATCAACTACTTAGCTAGGAAAAATGCAGGTTATAGTCTAGAGCAAGAATGGAGAAAGCAACCTCCCTTCTTTTGAAACTGTTGTCCAAAAATGTTGGAATTGAAGCACATGACTATGGACAGCATTGACATTAACTGCAATGAAAGAGTTTAACTGCTCTGGAAATGCACACTTCTTAACAGGGTAGTGTAGATCTTAGATTTCCTTTGCCTTTTCTGCTCTCAACACAGAACTACCAAGGGAAGGCAAGATGACAACAAGGCAGCACAGGGACCTCCCTGACCAGGGCACCATCCCGTGGGGTTCCAGGGTCATCCCAGGGAGTCAGGTCAACAAAGCAAGGCCAGGATAGGGAAGGTACATGTCTGTGCAGGGCATACCTACAGCGTAGCTCAGGCAAGGACCAGGGACCAGGGCATGAGCTCGAGTCCTGCTCTGAAGCCAAAGAGTGTAGAGGCTCAACCTTGGGCTTCGTTCAGTTTTTTTCTCTCACAGTTGAGCTGTTTTCACTGAAGATTGGTTCAAGATGCACTGTAGCAGGGCAGGCCCCAAGGACTGTGGTGGGAAAAGGGATCAAGTTGCACACAAAACTAAAGATGGGTACAGGCTGGTCAGGACAGTTATACTCTGTTGGTACAGTTGGGTCTTTTACAAAGACCACCTCTAAATGTAGTTGGAGTACTTACAAAGATGGGCAATAACTCTAAATCAGCAGCTTCTCATGCTTCATTTATACATTTATCCCTAGAAATGAGGGAAAATAAAATGACCTACTGTGACTTTAACTTCCATAACAAATTTTAGTATTGCTTTAGAGTTCCCATTTTAATTCATTGGTGGATATTTATAGTCTTCTTTCATGCATGAGCAGTTAGAGATAAATGTCAGTGTTTAATTCTCCATGTGACTAAATGATCATAATATAAGTTATTCTCCATGATATAGTTGCGTGTCCTACTGAATCTCCAAAGGGAAATGCATGTCCACAGGGAAGGATTAAAATCACGGAATCACAGAATCATTTAGGTCAGAAGGGATCTCTTGACATCTGCTCATGTCCGTTCAGGAATCAAATGCTTTCAGACCATAGCTGTCTAAGCAATTAGGTTTTTCCTTAGAAATATTTGGTTTTTTATTATTTTTCTCCCTCTGCAAGGTTCTTAGTTTTCTGTACTTTTATTTCTGTTCTTAGTTTTATTCTATTCTCCATCCTTTTCAGAGAATTCTGATTTGTTTTTCATCTTTGCTAGGCAGCCAAATGATGAACTATCCATCCTTCCTCTGGGAGAGCCTTCTTTGCACTTCCTCACACAAATGTCCTGGTTTCAGCTGGGACAGAGCTAATTTTCTTCCTAGTAGCTGGTGCAGGGCTGTGTTTTTGATTTAGGGTGAGGATAATGCTGGTAACAGGCTCATGTTTTAGTTGTTGCTAAGTAGCGCCGATCCTAAGTTGAGAATTTTTCAGTTTCTTGTGCTCAGCCAGGGAGCAGGTGCACAAGTTTGCCTCATATTTATTACCTAAATAAATGCAAAAGTAAGTGTAAAATAGGACACAATATCAAGCAGGGTATTATTTTAGTAAGAAAAAGATTTTTTTTCACAAAATAGTGATTAGAGGTATTCAAGAATGACTTCTGCACCAAACAGAGGTAAGACAATAATGCATCTAAATTTCCCACAAATTTTCATTCATATTTTCAAATAGATTCATGTATTCATGTGCCTTCTTCTCTTGAGCTCACTGTCACATACATTTGTGTAATTAAACTGAAGTAACATTAACTTCCAAGTTAGTTCCAATGTACAGAAGCAGAAGGTTACATTTACTGTGGGAGTACTCGTTGTACAGGTGCTTGTATCATCCTGGAGCAGCAGCAGCCAGTGTATTACAAAGAGCAATGAACATATCTTTGTTTTACATGTGAGGGGGTGTATAGGTACACCCTACTGAATTCTTACTTGCCTCTGTTCTGTCATTTTCATATCACGTTTGTAGAAGAATGAATTTGTATGAGTAATGTTAATAAGGAATTCTTGCTCCATGGTGCTGTCTTCAGACAAATGTAAAAAGGCAAATGAGAAAAAAAGCAATAGGAAAAAAAAAATAATGCTGGCAGCAACTGACGGCAGGGGTTGTATTTATGAGATACCAAACTGGCATAATTGCAGCTAGAAAATTAAACAATGCCTTGACTGGTTTTTGTCTGCTGGACTCAGAGCTGCATGTGAGGAGCTCCATCCAACCCATGTACAAAGCAGCTGCCTTAGAACATCTCCTTCTCTGTCCTCCAGATTAGGTCCTTTATCAGCCCATTACCTTCTTCAGATCTGCCAGCTCTTTTCTGGGCAGGGAGAGAAGCACAGCTTTGAGTGGAGGTGTTAGGCAGATGGTAGATGGGGACACAAACATGGCTAAGGAAAAGAAATGCCATCACAGTCCAGACTAATGAAGACAACCAGGAACTAGCAAAATCAGAAAATATTTACAAGGCCATAGAGCGTTATTAACTTGGTGTCATTTCCTATCATACATACTCAGAATCTTTGGTGTCATTTCCTATCATACATACTCAGAATCTCTGGTGCCATTTCCTATCATACATACTCAGAATCGCGACTCCACTGTGGGATCAGGACGCCATTTGTAGCTAGTTTTGTCCCCTGCTGAGGCACTGCCGTTTAGTTTCCTTTAGGGTGCTCCCAAAGTAACACAAGACTAATTTGAAACAAAGAGACTTATGAGAAGGGAGAGTTTTATCAAGGTAAGTTGAGGCCTTTATTACCCCCCATATCTTATATTGTTGTAACTTTTTATGTGGGCAATACCATCCTGAAAATGCCAAGTGGGTGTATTTATTTGCACGCAGAACATCGTTGCAGCATTCAGCATTAACATCATAGAAGGATCCCAGTAAACACACCCAGTTTCCTATAGGGCTTTAAGCATCTTTACATGAACAATTTGGCTAATGATGTCACACGGCAAAGTTAACTAATTAAATATTTAATTAGTTTCTAGAGTTGAAGTGGGTTATGTTTAGAAATTACTTAAAGTAGACAAACTATATTTCATGTGCATAATGTAGATATTCTCAGAACTTTTCTCTCTTTGCTCCACCACAGATACAGTTAACAAGAAGTTTTTCAGTGCATTCCCAGGAAAAAAGGGCAAAATATTTTTTTTTCTTTTCTAATGATAACCAGCAGCCTCAGCTCCCTGCACTTTTAAAGTGGGTAGGTAAGGAATGTTTATTCCCCAGCACAATATGCCACAGTGACATTTCTTATCATTACAACATTATAGGACTGGAGGGTCTGTAAACAGTATTTGCCTCCTGCCAACTTTATTCCATGATAATATCCTTTTGATGCTGGGGCTGTGCACAGCTGAAAGAACCTCCAGGCTATCTCTGTACTTCCAGAAGTTGGTAAATTGTTTCCTGGAGAAAATAAATAAATACATAAATAAAAATGAATCAACAAAAAATGCAACTGAAACAAAAGTAGCATTAAATAATTACTGAATTCCTTTAGCTGTAAGGGTAGCAAACAAAAATATAACTTGAAGGTTACATGAGAATCACAATTGGAGAATACTGTCCCACAGATTCTCTTCTCACTGTGTACAAATATACTAAACTGAAGATAGCCGTGAAAAGCCCTTCAAAATTTGGGAGTTACCATTCAAGTAATATAAAGCCTGCTCTCCTTAAGTCCTGAATCCATAGGGCTCTTTATGAAGGCAGTTTCTGATTTGCTTGACATCTTTGAAAATAAAAAATATTTTGTAAAACCTCTTTTTTTTTTTTGTGCTGCAAAGAGAGACCTTTTAAAATCTGTCATTTGTCTTGATTTCAAGAGCAATATTATTTATCACTGCTTTGAGAATTTTTCAAGCATATGTTAAAGGGAAAGGGAAAAGATTCATGTCCAAAGGTGTTCTCAAAGAAAGGACCTGATTTGAGGCATGGTAAAATTATGAAAGTCTGCAATTGTGTGTGAGGGCATTCTGTGCAAGGCTTTGCAGTCTGTGACCTCTGTGTTCCACTTGTCTATGCAGTCTCTGTCCCTGGAATCCCAGAATCCCAGAATCCTAGTGTGGTAGGGTTGGAAGGGACCTCTGGAGATCATCTGGTCCAACCCCCCTGCTCCAGAAGGTTCACCCAGAGCAGGGGGCCCAGGATCACATTGTCCAGACAAGTTTGGAATCTCTCCAGAGAAGGGGACTCCACAACCTCTCTGGGCAGACTGGGCCAGGCTCTGGCACCCTCACAGTGAAAAAGAATTTCTTGATGTTTAGATGGAACCTCCTGGGTTCCAGTTTGTGCCCATTGCCCCTTGTCCAGTTGCTGGGCACCACTGACAAGAGTCAGCCCCAGCCTCTTGCCTCCCACCCTTTTGCTATTGATCAGCATTGATCAGATCTCCTTTCAGTCTTCTCTAGCAAAACAGCCCCACTTCTCTCAGCCTTTCCTTGTCACAGAGATGCTTCAGTCCCTCAGCATCTTCGTAGCCTCTGATGGACTCTCCCTAGTAGATCCTTGTCTCTTTTAAACTGGGAATCCATAAATGGATACAATATTCCAGATGTGGCCTCATGAGGACAAAGTAGAGTGGGAGGAGAACCTCCCTCAACCTATTGGCCCACTCTTCTTCCTAATGCACCCCAGGACATCATTGGCCTTCTTGGCCAAGAGGGCACATTGCTGGCACAGGGGGAACTGGTTGTCCGCCAGCACTCCCAGGTCCTTCTCTGCAGAGGTGCTTCCTAGCAGGTCAACCCCTGACCTATACTGGTGCAGGGGTTGTTCCTCCCCAGGTGCAGGACCCTACACTTGCCCTTGTTGAACCTTATTAGGTTCATTTCATAGAAAAGAGGAGAGTAACTGGCATGTTTCTGGGTCCTCTTCTAACAGAAATTTCAAAAGTGGTTGAGGCATGATCCCAGACCGCCTTGCCATGAAGCACCCGTAGAATCTCTGTAGCTGGACAGACTGTTGTGTACCTGCAGTGATTCAGAGTATGAAATCCAAACACCCAAAGGGCACAACACTGTGTTGGCCTAAATAGGTCCAATGTTTTGTATCAGCTGGAGAAGATATCTGCCAAGGTAAAACATTGTAAGGTTACGTGTGGTTTTAAGACTTGCTACCCCCCAGGAAAGGAGCGTGTGTGCCTCCTTATCTGCTTATATCATTCTTGGATATAAAAAAAACTCTGCAACAAGAAAGGCTTTATGACATGAGACTTAAACATTGTGAAAGTTGCTTTACCTGAGCTCCTTGGAAGGCCTTTTAACCTGTGTGGTGTGGTGATCATCCCAAATGTATGGAAATTCACATATAATTCTGTTGTTCTGCTGCTGGTTTCAGAACCAAGAATTTACACCATTAAAAAAATAATTTACACCTAACTTCCTTGGCTGCAGGTTTAGCTCTTTGCGTAAACACTGCTAGGAATTTTTCCCCACATGGAAGCGTGCAAGCAGCTGTTTTCCATGGAAATATGCAGATTCACAGGCAAGATAGGTGGCTTCAGATGATGATTTAAAATACAACCCTGCATTTCCTGAAAATACTCTCTCTTATTCCATTGTCTAGAAATGGCAGCTTTTTATTTTCTTTTTTGTCAGTGCTTTGTCCCCAATGAATATTAAGGTGCCTTCTCTCATAAAACAGAGGAGCAGATCAATTCAGTGCCTTCATTTGTTGTCTTTGCGTTTCTGGCTATAGCAAACCTAAATGTCTTGGGGCAGCCTCAAAGCTTGTTTTCTACTCAAAGAGAAATTGCACAGGACAAAAAAATGCCTCTGAGGTTTAATTATCCTTCTTTGTTACCTCTCACTAGAAAGAAATGTACTGTAGACGTCAGTTCTTCCATGGCCAAGATACCTGTACTTGTTGCTTTTTTGTTGCCCCTGGTAAATAGGTCTTTAAAAATGCATTGTTCCTGCTTCCTTTTTTGGCCCATATTCTCAAGGGTTTCTCTCTTGTACACAAACGTGCAAATTTGGTTGTGGAGCCTGGGGAAAACTTCATCTGATACTCCCTACTTCTGTCAGTTGATGTGTTCATGTCCGATGCCTTATGTTTCTCTTACGGGGATGGAAGCCTCAGTTACAGAATAGTTTTTTGATCCCCAGTGCTCTCCATCAGCCGTTTATTTCATTGGGCATCAAGTTCTTCTTTGATGCTTGGCTGCCTTATTTCCTCTTAACATTCTGTTAAAATAATTTTTTAAAAAGGCACTACATTTTTCTTGAATTTTTAAGTGGCAGCCTTTTGCCTGCTAAAACCAAGCATGTTGGAAAAAATCTTCCATCCTCTCATTTCCTGTGGAGTTGCCTGAGTCACCTTAGGAATAAGACCGTTAGAAGGGCAGTTTAGAACAAGCTATGTCCTCATTCTGCGATACTGTTGAGTGACAGGGACCTTCTGGACCTTCTCCATCTGGTACTTTTAAAATTTTTACTGATTTTTTACCTTATTTAACTACAGAGCTCCCAGAGGGTAACATTTGCTTCACCTGCATAAATGAAAAATGAAAAGTGAAAACTGACCCTGTCATATTGTGAGGGTCTGATGTAGCATCTTTCACTCCTGCTACATTTGCTATTCCAACTGCCTGGAATCTTTCCAATCTTTCTGTGCAACTGGAGGCTCTCGATATTACTACATACACAATTATATTTCCAGCAACATTATGCAAGGCCGGGTCAGAGGCCTCATTAATGGTCTGGAAAGGGAGCGGAGATCTTTGACCAGTTTTCCGACTGTTAACACAGCTTGTGACAGGGAGAAGCAGCCTGTGGCATGGCGCATGCATTGTGAAATTGTGGAAGGACTGACCTCGCAACCGGGATTTACCAAACATAATTGCCACATTTCTACAAAATAAGTTCTGTGCAGCTTTATGAGGCATAAATAATGGATCTATGTTCTCCTACAGGTTTACTGAGAGTAGCTGACTGTATCCTGTGAGGTAATTCTAGAAGAGTCTTTCTACACAGCAGTAACTTTAAGAAATGCATCCCACAGTCACAGGCAGCAGAAGTCGTAAGAGGTAACTTTCTGCAGTCATTTTCAGTCACACAGATAATTTTAACCATAGACAAATTCATCCCTGCAAATGTCTTAAGACATGTAGAGCAATCAAAGAAGAGATGTTAATTAACTTTGTTCAGTGATTTTTTTTTCTCATACACTTGATTTTCTTCACCTGTAATGTAGAGATAAGATCACATTTAAGGTCTTCAGCCCACCAGAAGGATGATGAAAGACTGAAGCAAGGCAGAGCTCACACAGATTATAGCAGGAGCAGGGTCTGGGTTTTCAACCCTTCTCTTTTTATTTTTTTTTTGTTTTCTGTTTGGCCAAGAGCTAGTGGGATCCTCTCCGGCTGCTTTTGACTTAATTGGTCTTTCCCTACTTGTGGAATACTTCTGCTCTTTGCTGGATGGTTTACAGCCTCTCCCACTAGAAATGGATGAATTATATGTGCTTGGAGGGAGAAATGAAAATGTCTGGTACCGTAAGAAACAGACAGCAACATGAAGAGAGGAGTTTTCTCTTAGTGTTTATTAGCGATATCTTGTTTTGCTGATCAGTGACAGCAACTCAGTGAAGTGGACTGTAATAATGAAAGTTTCTGAGCTGCTTTTGTCCATGTTTCTGCGGCTGCTGGAATACAGTTCACCAGCGAACAGGAGAGCTGGCTGGGCTAGAACCGCACTAGGCCCCGGGGCCACTGATTGCCCCGAATGGCGCCGCAGCCCCGCTCCCGCTCGGCCCAGCGCGCTGTTCTCTCTCCTCGCGCCGCGGCCGGAGCAGCGGGGTCGGTGGGGCCGCCGGGAGGGGCCGGGCCCGGAGGTCCCTGTGCCCTCGGGCGGGAGGAGGCGAGGGGCCGGGTCCCGGTGGCGACCGTTCGTCTCGGGCTGCAGCCGGTGAGGGGCCGGGTCCTGGGGAAGGAAGCGGGGCGGCGCCGGGCCGCCCGGGCTGCCGTGAGGCTCCGTGTTCGTGGTGCTGCGCGGGGCCCGGCGAGTGGCTGGCACAGGGCGGTACCCAGTAGCCGAGGTAGGAGCAGAAGCGGGAGCCCAGTCTTTGAACAGCCGCATGCGTTTGGTAGCTTTCGTTTCCTTAACCAAACGGTGTGGTTCTGTTGGTTCTACAGCATTCCTCTCAGAGAGACGAATGTGTTCCAACAACACTTGGTATTTTAACGTTTCAGAGACAATGCGGCTTTTCTGGAGGGGAAGGGATAAACTGTAACGATTCCCAAGGTTTAATATGATATTCTGCTACTTAGTGATTACTTTATTTATATAGCGCCTGGATACTCCAGTGGCAGCCCAGGGACACGTATCTAGCTGAATTGTTTCGATCTTGCCTCGGGAGAATGGTGTTGACAGGCTGTGTCAATTTGCAAAAATATGCTGTCTGCACTTTCTGAAGAACAAAGCAAGATACCGAGTTTTAAGTTGGTGCGTTTTTTGTTTGTTTTGCCGGTGTTTTGTTTGTTTGGCTGGTTTGGTTTAAGCTAAGCATAAAGTTTTAATATCTATTTGGGACATTATTTTCAATGAAGGATGGGAGCCCAGTGAAATTAATAATGAGGCAAAAGAGAAGCATCCCATAAAGAATTTATTTTCTTGATACTTGCTCTTACATGTTCTTCAGTAAAGAACAATGGTTTCAGAAGTCTTGGCTGGAAAATGGCTTAGAGTGACAGAGAAGAGTAGCGCTTTGGTACTTGCTGAAGAAAGTCATGCACCTGAACTACAAACCAACTGCAGCAATGGGAATTAATTTGTGGCCTCTTCTGTCACTGTTGTCTAGAAAATGTGGAATTGTGTGTTTCATGAGTTATCAGCAAAATAGAGTTCCATGTTGCTCTTCCTTTGCTGTAGGGGTAAGTGATGACAGAAGGAGAAAGAACCAAGTGATGACATAGAATTAACAGCACAGTTAGTTACAGTGTCCGTGTCTCTGTGTGTGTCTGTGCAGATCATCTGGCTTCTAAATTCAGCCAAACTGTACACAGAATTATTGGGGAAATAGAGTTTCATAATATTAGTTTTACAAACTGGGTTTTATAACTGTGCTTGCACTTGAAAGTGCAAAGAGTATGTAGTGTATACTGGCTGCTGAAAAAGTGTTAACTTTGCAACAACTTCTAGCCCATGCTAAACCGAATTTTAATAATTGCAGATTAAGTATCATAATTTTAAACTGATATTATTAAGTACCTTTCAAAGGAAAATACATGCTGGTGTCTCTACATAGTATTAAATATTTAAAATTACCATTATTGCTGCAAATTTTGTCATGGAAAATAATTTTACCAAAGCAGATCCAATGAGCACATCATGTCTCCATTATAGTTAGTGTATCCTGCTATTTGAATTATTCACCACTATGTATCTATCTATCTATATAAAATATACATGCAGTAGCTGTACAAAGCAGAGCCTGGGCAAATCTGTTGAAAGCATGCCTGGAATACGTTCTGTAATATCCCAAATCTCAGATCAAGCATAAAGCAGCTCTGTGTACTCCGTGGTAAAGATTGTCCTGAAAATGACATTTTTGCTTTCCCTGAAAGGAGTAATGAATACTCCGAGCTGTGACGAGATGTGTGATGACATCATGTACGTGACTGTCTCATGGGGAGAACCCGACTGACCTCGTATGAAGGTAGCAAAGGAATATTGTTCACTGCTCACCTGAGCCGTATCACGTCAACAGTTTGATATGTAAAGCATTGAAACAACAACAAAAATGTTAAACCACAACTTTAGCTGGATGTGCAAACACCCACCAATCATTGTTGGCAGGCAGGTAATGCTAGTCATTGAGGCAAGCAGACTGGTTTAAGAAAATTACATAAGCCTTGTCTACGGTATGTCTGCATCTTTTTTACCGTATTTCACCTCTTTGTTTGTTTGTTTTGATTTCTCCTGTGCTTAGAGCACTCTCATTGGGAACACTCATTCCCTCTACTTCCTCTTGCTTTTGTTACTGTATCTTCCTTTCTTCTTCAAAGTCATGGCTCTCCAGATTTCCATATGTACTGGATACTATTGCGAGCTTTATTCAAGACCTCCTTTCCCACTTTAGTGCAAGTAATATGGTAATGTCTGCGAGAAGGCACTTAGAAAGCTGGAAGGAGTAAGATGTGGGTGGCACTTGCAGGAGGTTGGTGTGCTGTGGAAGCCTGGCTTCTATTTCTAAACCTCCTCCCTCTCCGTAGCCCGGAGTCTTTAGGTGAGCCATTACTTGGTCAGCCTCACGTGTCCTGGATAAACATATGCAGAGTATCTAATCTTCCTGGTCTGGAATCATCTCTGTAAAGTACAGATGATAATATTTCTTTATCTTGTAATGGAATTGCAAAGTTCGTTAACATCTTTGAGGTGGTTGTGTACTTCATTAATAGAAGCTACCTAAGCATGACACAAACAATTACATTGCTTTGCAGCTCGTTTCCTTTTAACATCTGTTTCATCTGATTATTTTCACACTCTGCCTATATCATTTACAATTGAAATACAGCTTATATGAAAAAAAACATACAAAAGGAAAGTACTCTCAATGACCTTTTCTGCTACCATTCAGAGACAGAATTGATTCATAGCTAGAAGCTTTAAGTACCAGGCATTGCAGAAGGAAGTCTGTTATTTTCAGTCAGTAGCACAATTTTTCCTGAAAACACAAGGTTTGTCCATGTTTTAGAGGTATCCTGATCCTCTGATACTCTTTAACTCTAAAGCCTGAGGTTTGTCAACCAATGTGTACACTGAATACTGGAAAAATAATGCTGAAGGTCTGTGGTCATTCGCTGTGTCTGAGGAGATAATCTATTTGTTTTTTGTATCAATAATCCTCCTGAAGATGACCTTTCTGTGCCTCAGTTTCCACACCAGACAAAGAGGAACAATGGGAAAGACTTTACAAATTAGCATGAGCAGTGCTAAACAGAACTCGGAGGTCTTGCTGTTGTACTGTGGTCTACTGGGATAAGGAGCAGTACTACAAAGCTGCTTTGACTTTGATATGGTTGCTTCTAGAATAGAACTCGGCATTGCTCAGAGATGGTAATTAGCTGGTTTGTTTTCAGCAGCCTCGTGGAGCCGTATCTTAAGCAGACGGTGCTGTCAAGAAACAACTCTAGGCTGACTTGTTGAAACAAGTGACAGCCTTTCCCTATGCAGAGGATACATTTATTCTTGGCTTCGCCCAGCAAATCTAATCTGGAAAGAAAGATGGATAAATTCTCCTGGTTTGTGTAATCTCTTGTAAATAGGATTTAAATTGAGCAGATGTCAAATTGTCGTGCTTGTCATGCCATACGTGTGTGAAACTTTGTGGCCCATGTGACAGCGTGCTGCAGCAGCAGAGCTAATGCAGTTAGTAACAAACAGCCCTACAGTGGAAATAACAAAACTGTGAACAGTTGATAAGTGGAAATAACAAAATTGCTTTCACCTGTGACAGATGTGCATGAGGCCAGTCTTTAAAATAAGTCCCCTCTCACATGACACGACAGGGCTACACAGTTTTAGTCCTCTTAATTTCCTGCTTTTCTAGATCTTACCAGAAAAAAGATGCATCATAAGAAGCAAGACACATCTCAAGGCTTTTTCTTAATCAAGGATTAAGAGAAAGTCTTATTCCCCCCAGAGCTACAAGTTAACAGGAAGATGCTGACGTTGGTAGCTCTGAAAAGGAGTGTAGGTAATACCACAATTAATTGGTTTGGGTCATTGTAAGCTAACTCACTATAAAATAAGAGACGAGACCACAAATAAAACTAGGATGATCTGTCAGATGTGGATATAGAGGTTAAAGGATCTTCTGTGTCATCAGACACTGGTTAGTGTAATGGTAATGGTTAGAATGGTAGGTAATGGTCAGAAACTTACTAATGGTGAAATGTGCTGCTTTGTACTTAGTTCTTCCTGTTTGTTTTGTTTATTTTGTTTAGGTAGGTTGTTGTTTTTTGTTTGTGTGTGGTTTTATTGTTTTGTTTTGGGTTATTCTCTTGTTTGGGTTAAGTTTTTTGGGGTTTGTTTTTTTTTCACCTGCATTAGTTTTGTGGTCAGCTGGGAATTATGGCATCAGACTGCGGGAATAACAAAAGAAAGCAAAGACCAGCAGTATTGATGTCTCTGATGGCTTGCCCCATCTAGCCACAACACTCATCACACCAGTAGCTGGATGCCTTCCTCATGTGGATAAATCAGCCTGATCCACCTTCTGAGACACTGAGACTTCTTCAGTCAGTCCATGCTTGCATTCTGGCTGGCTGCTCTGAGAGGTGTCAGACAGCCGAGCATCAGAAATATCTCATGCTGGCCATACTCATGATAGGCAGGTACCACATGTCATCTTCACTTTCCCTAATACAAGGAGACAATGTCATGAGGAGTGTCTGTGAAGATTTATAGCCCATTGAGATCCCCTCTTCTCTTTCCTGGGAGCTAATGTAAGCAATAAAGTACACAGGCTTCTGGAGCTACATAACTCTTTTTGTCATCTGTGTCACTTGGATTCAATATATTCCATACTAGGTGACAAGAGTGTCTGCTATTGTGTGGTGAATGTTCCAAAAAGCCAGGCATAGCTCTCACCTCCTCCCTTACACAACCCAGCACAAATCTTTGCATGCTTGTAAGAAAAGTCTTGCAGATACTTTCATCTGTTTGTCTTAGCTCCTGATCTTGGAGTTTTGTGAGCTAGTTCTGCTGCTTTTGCTTTCATGCACACTTTCTGGTTTTAACTTTTCCACTCTCCAGACACAGAAGAGGCAAAGTGCTGTCAAGTCATCTAATTCTTGACAGCATCATTTCCTTAGGTCAAAAGCAAAGCAGTGTAACTGTGAGGAAAGGGGCATTCCCCTCCTTTACTTAATGGCAAAGTGAAAGTTCCTGAGAGATTTGTCACTTTCAGGAAATAAAAACTTGTGATGAGAGTTTATATAACTTTTGATATAACTTATTCCAGTAGTTTTTTAATATTTGTTAGCACTACGGCTGTAATAAACAGCTTTTTAATCTTCATGTAGATTGCAGGGTCACAATCCAACGTGAGATTAATGAGGATGTGAGAAAAATCATTCAGTCATCCACTACTAAAAGCTGGGACAAAGTGGGAAGTGTATATGTATTTTGATTCTGCAGGAGGTTGGACTAGATGAACCTTAAAGGTCCCTTCCAACCCAAACCAGTCCATGATTCTTTTTTGCTGAACTGGAGCATGGTACTGCTTGTCATAAACCTGTTTCACTGAACGGAGAGTCTCTTTACTTGTGGGGAGCTGTGAAGAAGGAGAATGATGCTGGGGAAAAATTAGTTCTGGTGTGGTAGGTGTTAGCATTGCCACAGGTAAGCTAGCTTGGGAAAGTTCATTTCTGTCCTAGTTGTTACTGCAGAGATGTGAGTAGCTACTTAGGTGACCACAGCTTTGACATGAGACTGCAGGATGATGGTGACTTTGTGCAAGAAAGGTATTTTGCTTCCATGTTGATATTTCAGAGAACATTTATTAGAACACTTATACAGGAAATACCATCAGGGGAAATATTCACAGAGCTGGACAGCAAAATCCATGATCTGTTCCACCAGGATTCATGCTTACTACCTTGTCCAGAGGTTAGGCACCCTTGTTTGTATCTAAAAGGGAAGAAGGAAAGCAAAAAATCGTGTTGGTGACCATAGATGGTGGGTGGATGAAGGAGGAAGTATATGATGACTTCTGGACAGATGTTATCTTAATACAGGAGACTGATGTAGCTGGTCACGCCAGTTGTCTGGAAAAAGTGCCATTTTTTGATCTTTATTCACAGTCTGGGCTTAAGAAATTCAGCAAGAATAAGATGCTTGAAGGCTCTTTTCTCTGGATCTGGAAGACTTGAGGATATTCAATTAGCAAAGTCGATTCTCTGGCCTTTTAACTGTACCAAACTAATAAACACTTGTAAAATATTTTCATCCTGTAATACCTCCTCTTCAGATTCCCTGGATGTGTGCAGGCCCTTTGCTTCTCATTACTGTGTTTGCCTTGGAACAAGACTGACATTTGCAGCAAGGGCTGAAATGTGAGATTTTCTGAGATAAAGAAATCTGTGTCCAAAAAATCCCCAAAGCAACTAGAAAAGTTTTAAATTAGAAAAATTAATGTGTTGTATGCTTAGCTAATTATGTCAGGATTTTTGTAGGGTTTCTTAATCAGGCACCAGCTAGAAAGCTGTGAGCTACTGCCTTATTTTTCCTTCTCCATTTAGCACTTGAAAGAAAGGAAATTACAGTTTTAATTTTGCTTTAATTTTATTGTTTTTGTTCTTGTACTCATAATTAATATACTCTGTACTGCAGGAGGGTGAAATTATATGCTCATTACAGAATTAATTTAAGTCAGATTAAATCAATTGATTCCCCACCACCATCCCTGCTGTGATAACACTTTTTGGGCCTTTTGCCATTAAATCATCATTATATTCTCTTATTTCCTCTGCAACTAGGTACGAACTTCTCCCTTGCCCTACAAGAAGAAATGCAATTGCATCTATTTTTTTTCAGCTCCATTAGATCTACTCAGTGTTTTTATCTTGCTTAATATTTGGAACCTGAAAGCCACCTTTTTTTTTCTGGTTTTGGTTGAGGATTTGTTGTTGTTGTGTTTGGGTTGTTTTCCCGTTTTCTCCTGACAAAGTCTTTCCAGGTGCTGTGTCAGAACTCTTTGATCCTACTGGCAGGGATACCCACATGTGCTATAAGTATATCACGTAGCTGGATAAAGAGCTTCCCTCAACTGCTCACCTCGACCTTCGTGTTCGTGTCTCCCCTTTGTAATTCCTGGGTGACGTTCAGAGCCTATCTACACCAAACATCTCACTGAATGCCGAATCTGTGCACTACTCACTGTAGGGAGATAACAGTCCTAATTACTTTGGTTTACTCCAAGGACAAACAGAATCTACTGTGGATAATAGGTAAGTCATATTGTAGTAAATGTTTATAGTTTAAAAGACACTCAAACAGGAAAAAAGGGGAAAGAATACTCAGGTTGCCAGAAGAAATGTAAATTGAAGCACTGGGGGTTCTTACTTGACTCAAAAACTGAGAAGAGCAAAGACTAAAACCAGAATGTGTAAGTAATGCATCTGCTTTTACAGTGTCGAGTTTAAAACATATGAATTACATCTTGTGATGCGATGCTGTAGACAGAAAAGGCAAGGCTGAAACTCCAAAACCAGTGTGCCTTACATAGGGGCAAGCTGCGCACTGCAGTGAAGTGGGTGAGTGCTGCCTGCTCTCTGCCTTCTGGAACAGGACCTGTTTAGCACATACAGGTACCTGTGCGTTCCCAAGCAGTATGATGTTTCCAGTGTGACAAAATCATAAGGAATAAAGATAATAAACTGAAAATTCTTAGAGTATTAAATTACAGTTCCAGCTCAATTTCCTGAAGTTTTTAGTGTGTAAAATATTTTTTCATTTCATAATTTTCTTTGCTGTTTAAATAATTAAAAACCCTCTTAAAAATATTTAAAGGGATACCTCCTGCTGCAACATTAGAGAGCACTTCCCAGCCGTGATTCTTCTGGAGCTGTTACTGCGGGGAAAGTGTCTGTATTCTCAAATGATTATATTTGTACAATATCCACCTTACTTGAACATTTTGTTGAGGGCGCATTTCTTATGAAGTCTTTGCCTTCTTTGTGCTGAACTTTATTTCCTTCTTAATAAGAAAGTTATTCTGCTCTGCATTTGCCAAGGGACTCATGCAGTCTCATTCTGTTTTGTTGAAGTGTCTTTTCTGTTAGAACAGAAGATAGCCACCTACTAATTAAAGTAAATGGCACACATTAAGGTCTCCAGGGTGCTTTGTTTATTCCAGATTGATATTTCTCCTGCAGCTCTTTCTCCCTTTTGATAAGGAAGATATTTATGCCCTTCATTTCCTTGTGTAGCCTGCAACATTCCTTAACATGGAATAGCACCAGACTGGGGTGACTCCTGTGATCTTTGAACTGGTGTCTCATTTCTGACACTGGTTTGCTATGTGACCTGTGTAAGTCAGCGACAAATAATTGCTACTTGAATTGGTATGTTTGGATATTCATTATGTCTAATCTACTGAGATGGAATTCTAAGATGTGTACATATTTTAGTACAAATCATACTAAAATCACTGTGCTAATTAAGCATTCTGCTTAGCTATCTTATATATTTTATTATTTTTATTCTACTTGATTTTTTTTCTATATCACTATTAGAAACAATGCTGTAGTGCTGCTTTTTGGGTGCTGAGTTGTAAAAATAATCCTCCTTATTAAAAAGGTTTTCCCAGTGAGGTTACTAAGGTGATGAGCTACTTTGGAAGAGTCGGTTTCATATTCATAATCTTAATACTTGCTGCACTGCTGTTTCAGAGGCAAATATGATAGAAGATGTCATGAGTTCAATAGGCTTTTTGTGGAGAATATTACTCAGAGTTGGCAAGGTAGAGTATTATTAGTGTGTCAGTAAGCACTACAGACCTATTGATAATTAAGTTTACTTCAAAGGTAAATTTAGTATTTCTTCCAGGACATTAAAGATCTGCAATGAATCTGGCCTATTTCTGAAAAATAACTTAATCCTGTCATAAAAAACTTGTTCTAGATGACCATAGGCATTTCTTACTGACATGACTGCAACAAGAATACTGGGATTTCTCATTTCTCACTAGTCTTCAGCATCCTCACTTTGCAGACAGGCAACTGAAATTGAAAGTTATTTGCTCGTTCCAACAGAAAGTCTGTGGTGAACAAGGACTTTCGATATAGATTGCCTACTCCTTCCTTACCTCAGCATCTCACATCAGTAAGTGCAGATGTCCTGAAAAGAATTGCCACTACCATTAAAGGCATTTCCATTTATTAGTCTACCTTTAATTGGATGTGATGCAAAAGTGTTTAAGTGCTACAAGGTGAGCTGCAGCATGGAAATGCTGATGCCAATTTTCTATTCTATTCTATTGCGTTTCAGAAAGGGAGGAAAATCTGGACATTCACAAGATTTACAACTAAGAGACTTTTTCATAACTGGTCCCAGCTTTGTTAGGTGGTTATCACAACTGTTCCTCTTCAGTGAGCTTGCCTTTTTCCTCTCCTGGCCAGAACACGAGTGTAGTGAATCTTTTTCTACTACCATTAGGCCAGGAGACACCTGACTGAAAAAACCCCAACCTGGCTAGCTTCCAGAACTGAAAGAAATAACTCCATGCCGACAACTCTTCACAGTGTAGAATGCAAGCAAAGTATAACACTGTCAAGGCATGAAAGTCTAACAAGTTTTCTAAAGTTACATGTTGAGATTTATATTGTCTTTTGGTGTGTGTACAAACGTGTCTGACATGCTGTTCCTTGTTTGGGTGATCTTGATGAGTGGAGCTAATTGTAGTATTGCTGTTATCTGTTGCAGATTGCCTAATAATTCTTCATAAAATGCCTGTGCCGTTACCCTCCTAGTCTTTGAAAGGATGCTATAGTGTGAAACTATTGGACTCACCCTTTACAGTGCTGCACTAAAGACTGATAACTAACAGTGCTAGCAGGAATGGCATCAAAGATTGGGGAGCTTTTATTTTTTTGTGCTTTAAGAATGAGCAAACTCTTTGGGCCAAGAGTTAGGTGACAAAGCTTTTCTCCTTTCTTCCTTTTCTTCTATCAGTATTCCATGTTGATTTTGCAAGACCTGGAAAGTTTAAGGAGGAGGGAAAGGAGAGTAACCTAAACAGGCTGAGGAATAAAGGTAGGATTCAGGTTTTGTTTGTACTTTTATGATGCTAAGGCACAGCTGAGCCCTTGGTTTTGATTTAGTCCTTTGGACACAGTCAGAAAATTCTCCAAATTAAGGTGTACTAAGGAGATTACTATAGATCAATGCTGGAAGACTTAAAAATAGTTCCCTGAGTGGGTGCTGGTACAGAAAATAAGAAAGTGGATCTCAGAAGAATTTAGCTTTGCTCTTGAAGAAATTGATGAAACCTTCTCTTCATAAGAAAAGGCCCTTTTATTGAGGCGTTACAAGGCAGGCGTGAATCAAGTCAACAGAAGACTGGAAAGGCAAATTAATGCAACTGTGCTGGTCGGTAGATTAGGAAAGAAAATATGCACAGTAGTTAAATGGATTTTCCGAGGCCTTTGGTCTATTCAGGAGACTTGATGTAGTTAATCACCTACCTGGAAGGGAAACTAGTAACTACACAGACTCCATCAGTATATTTCAGTAATGAGCCAGGGCTTGCAAGTGAGGTCTAAAATATTTCAAAAAAAAAAGCACATGTAGTAAAGGGCCTCATTTGACAGCTGTGTGAAGACTACTCAAACCCACCAATATTTCCTCAGAAAAATGAATTATAACAGCAGTAATTAGCTCAGAGTAAGTCACTTTTCCTCAAGTTGTGTTCTGTTACATCTCCAGACATTAAAAGGATTGGTTTAAGAACTAATCATTACATTTGGTCTTCATGAATTTTCCGTAGCTAAAATGAGCTTGATTTTTAAATACATATTTTGTATGCAGCCATGCCTTCTGGGCACTAGCCTCCGGATGTACACAGCTGAACAGTCGGTCAGCATCTCGAAATAAAAGAAACCTTGAATCTTCAAGGTCATGGTAAAGGTATTTTCAATGGCACTACCCTCCAGTGTACAATTTTGTCAAATAGAGGCTTAGAGCTTATTTTTTTTCTGTTAATATATTATTTTGGGTCCTGTTTGGGGATTAACTTTTTAATTTGACTTTCTGGGAAAACTGAAGTACATTGCCTTTACTGTGTTTTTTCCTCACATACATCAGTTCCAGAAGTTAAAAAAAGACGACTTACGTAGAAGAGAAAGTAACAAAGCCTTGCATTTGCCACAGAAAATAATCAGGAATAGCTCATTAACTTCTGAAGGAGCTCAGTGGCTTTGTAGAAGTCATATGTGGATAGATTTGAGCTTCAAATACTGAAATCTTTCAGATTTCAGAAACTTTCAAATAAAGAAACATAAGAGTTAGCCTGCAGATATATATAAATAACAGGGTGGCTTTATCTAGATTGCAGTATCCCACATAATATCTGATATTTCCATAGCACATTCTTGATTTATAAAGCCTGGGAACACCTCAGGAAGGTAGGAGGAAATTAATCTCTCCATTTTTATCCACTTAGAAACTAGGTCATGTTATTCATTCATTTCATGAAAAGATTTTCCTTCTCTTTTGTTCCACGGTGATGCACATTTTTTTCAAACTGTCAGTCAAAACAGGATGTCAAGACCACATTGCAGGACAAACGGCGTATAAATGGATTTTGTAAATTCTGTCATATCTATGCAAACATGACAAAGAAAATGCTCACAAGTGTGGATGTTTTAAACGCAGCACGGTTCACAGACTGACTGACGATCAGCTTTGTAAACGCCTCTCTCGGTTGCAGCCATCCTCAGCATATCACTTTTGGAAGTTAAAACACACGAGAACTTTTCTTACACGGGAAGTTAACCCCATTTCACTGTAGAATTGGCCAGAACTTGGGAGTATGGCAACTCAAGATGTGCAAATAGGTGCTTTTAGCACCCTTTTGCAGCTCTAATTCCAGTGCTGCTCTGTGACAGAGAGTGTAACAGTTTGAGAAGCCTGAGGGCTGCCATGGTCACAGGAATGAATATGCATCAGCTGTGTGAGAAATAGTTGGTAAGTTCTTATCTTAGCTCCATATATGCAAAGTTAGCTCCTATGAACAGATTAAGGTGACAACATGTGCAGTTATTCTAGGCACTTAAACATTTCTTTCCATCATAACCTATATTTTATTTTCATCAATGAGAGACTTAAGTGGGCATGCAACCATTTTTCTGCCTTTACAAGAAGCCAACAGAAATGTAACAGAATCATTTTAGATTTTCTGGTCCTGTGTCAGGTTGTCCTTAACAAATGCCATTCCACTTCCGCAATATTCAGGCTGTGCACGTAGCATCTTTCTTCCCTTAAAAGGACTGCCTCAAAAGAACAGTTCCTGTCACTGTGTGATCAGACTTAATCGCTGACTTAAAACATCAGGGCAGCCAACTGACCGTCCTGATAGGATTTATGCATACCTTGAAGAAACTGTGTTCTTCCCTGTGTTCTCACTAAAGAGGATCCGAGCGCCGCCTCCAATACAACAGCTGGTGACCTGCCAGGCTCTATCCAGGATACTGGCATCTCAAAAGCATCCTAATATGCCCAGGAAAACTTAATGTTACAACAATGAGTACAAACAACTGTTCCCTTTGTTCTTCCCTCTTCCGCAGCACGGAAGGGAATAGGGCTGGAGTGCTGGAGCATCTATCTGTAAAAGAAGTCCTTGACCAGAAATGTCAAGGAGAGAAAAAGCCAGATTTGTTTATTTATTAATATTTAGCTTTGAGAAATCCTATCATTTCAGAGTAAGAGATTAGCAAGGATATAAGTCATCTACTAATCGAGTTGATAAGATGCCTGGTGGTTATCAGAGATAAACAGCTTTATTGTGTATTTATCTTGTAGAAGGCCTAAATTTTATCCTTACTCTCCTCTCTTTCTACATTTATCCTGGGGTTTCTTTACAGATCAAAAGTTTATTGAAAGCTTGATAAGGAGGCACAGTTCTGTATCCTGCTGAGAACTTCTTGGCATATCATTAAAACACGTGAACATACAAAGATTAGAGACAGGAACTGAACAAAATCAATGGAGTTCAGTCCAAGAAGAGCCAGAGAAGAGCTGTGTAGATTCTAACACTTGAAAGAGGAATGACTCTGAGTGCCACCAGCTGGTGGATGGGTTCAGCAAGCCTTTCTCCCTGGTGCTTCCAGAAAGGTATTTTGAGCTCTGGAACAGTGCTGCTGATGGTATAATGGACTGCAATTTAAATCATCTTCCTAGGGAGAGAAATGGAACCATCCAGGGACAAAAAAAGCTTAATTTTTATACCAACCCCCAAGGTTTTGAGCAAGCTGAAAACTGCATAACTGGGGGTTACATTCTGTCATATGACACTACCATTAAAAGTAGAGGCAGGTTAATTGGAATGGTAAGCCAGCATCTGGGGAAATTTAAAGGCAACAATTAATGTTTCTTAAAGCTGCTGAACATCAGAGAGAGAAAACTCTTTGGTAGTTGTTAGTTTATTGCCTTTTGCCTGCTTTTTGTTAGAGCAGCGACAGCTACCTTAGGGATCTCAATGTATGGCTGCCTGTTCTAACATGGCTTTTATCACCGTCATTTGGAGCCCCAAGAGGGCATGGAAATGTTTCCCATGATGTATTGCGGAGAAGTTGTAACCACCTTGGGGTGGCTCTGAGGGCTGAAGCAGAGGTAATGAGACAAGGCAGGCCCATTTTCACCAGAGTTCGGGGAGTGGAAGATTAATTAGGTGGAGTAGTCTCCCCTTGGACACTACTTTAAAAGGCAAAATGATGTTGAAATCAAGTCTCTCAACTCTACCCCTTAATCTCAGTGGCCCTATGTATTAAGCAAATAAGTGTTATTTTCCTCATTAATCAAACGTAAACCCAAAGTATATAGATTATGCAGGGTTAGATGGCGTGTTTTGAAGTCATCAGGGTTTAGACTCACCATTGGGACTCATAATGACCCCTATTTCTTGTGTTGTTGCTGCTATAGTAAAATGACAGCCCCACGGTGGCATTCATGCCATGCTGACTGTGCTATTCAAGCAGGAGGGATTGTGCTTCTTTTCCCAGTGGATGCAAAATTTTTCCAGCTCCTGTCTCATGAAGACTTGGTCAGCAGCTACACTTCTGATACAGCCTTAGCAGTGGAATTCTTGCAGGGTATGCAGAAAAACTCAGTGCCAATGTTTTGCTGTTAATATTTATACCTTGGGTTTATGTCTCACTACTTCCCCCACCCCGTGTTGGAGACCTGTCTTTCCACTCTGCCAAGCGTGCCTCTGCTTCTCCGTTTGCGGTGCCTTCACAGATCCTGGGGCCAGCACAGGCGGTGCTCACTCACAGCAAGCTAAATGAAGGAACCACTTAAGGAGCTGAAATGCAGAGATGTCCTTTGTTCAATTAAACATTTCCCCCTATTGGAGCTCTGTTGAGTTCCTGAAAACTTACTTGCTTTCTTAATAATTTCCTAATTCAATCACTTGGCCTGAATTTTTTTTTCCTGGGATGAGAAGGCTCTTTCTTATTAGCCCCTGTGAGCTTTGGGGACTCTCCCAGTTTGTTTAGTGACAGCAGCATCAGACGGCTTCACTCCCATTCTTTTCAATTAAAATACACAATGCTTTTTTATTTCTTTCACTGCTCTGTACAGCAGATTCCAATTCTAGTGCTTCAGTTTTTATTCTTAAATTTGCATTTCTCTTATGTTTTTCTTAAAAACCAAAACCAAACAATCAAACTAAGAAACAAAAAACCAACACACAACAACAAAAAACAAGTCCATAAATGATAGAATCATTTAGGTTGGAAGAGACCTTTAAGATCATCAAGTCCAACTGTTAACCCAGCACTGCCAGGACACCACTAAACCATGTCCCTCAGCACCACATCTCCAGGGCTTTGAAACCCCTCCAGGGGTGGGGACTCCACCACTGCCCTGGGCAGCCTGGGCCAGCCCTTGACAACCCTTGCAGAGAAGAAATTGTTCCTCACGTCCAACCTAAACCTCCCCTGGCACAACTTGAGGCCATTTCCTTTTGTCCTATCACTTGTTCGTTGGGAGAAGAGACCAACCCCACCTGTCTTCAACCTCCTGTCAGGGAGCTGTCAAGAGTGAGAAGGTCTCCCCTGAGCCTTCTTTTCTCCAAGCTGAACAACCCCAGGTCTCTCAGCTGCTCCTCACAAGACCTGTGCTCCAGACCCTTCCCCGTCATCGTTGCCCTTCTCTGGACACGCTTCAGCCCCTCAATGTCCTTCTGGGCATGAGGGGCCCAAAACTGAACCTAGGATTTGAGGTATGACCTCACCAGTGCCCAGTACAGGAGGAAGATCCCTGCCCTAGTCCTGCTGGCCACACTAGTGCTGATCCAAGCCAGGATATTTATGTTTGAGATGCTGTGAATTTCACATACTGGATGAGTGATTAGTTTTCCTGGTGCAGTGTAATTCTGCAATATCCACATTGCATAGCAGGTGATTGGCTTCAGACTTTTTTATTTTAGTAGCATTCCTTAAGTCTTTCAATTAAAATAAATCATTCTTGTACCTGGGAACAGTTCACAGTAGGTTCTTAAAGTACTAGTGATGAGAATACTCATTTTTTTTTCTTCTCTGGTAATTACTGCTCTGAGGTATTAAAAGATTTTTCTAGGCAAAACTGAGTCTTTAGTAAGGTGCAGCTCTTCAGCAGTCAAAGTCACCATGTGTGGAATGTTCAAAACAAAATTCACACAGTGGTTTAGCATCTTTTTACAAGCATTTTCCTCTTCCCTCAGCTTTTAGTCCTTGATGGGGACTGATGGATTTATGTGCTGAGCAGCAAGTGCAGGAAGCAATGTGGAGGATCCCTTGAGCTCTTGCTATGAAAAATCAGTGACTGTGAGCTCCCAGTATGATCTCCTGCAGTAGTTAGCCCTCTCTAACTTTATCTGCCACATCACAGGCTCAGTGCACGATGGAATTCACCATCTCAGCCCATTAGCTGATATCCCTGAGCAAGTCAAGATGCCAAAAGACTAGATTTCCTGTCAGCTATATCCCAAGATTATTGAATCAGCAAGCAGATGCACTTTGGTTTGTGGTCTTTTGGCCTGATTCCAGATACTGTTAACATCTGAGATGACTTGCGAGGCATTTGTACATTTTAAGTAGGGGTGGAAATTCTCCAAACAACTCCAAATTAGATGAAGAACAGAAGGGAAAAAGAAAGAATTATTTACAAAAAAACATATGCTCCCTCCTGTTCTTTTTTTTTTTGCATGCATGACTTGTCAAACACCTTTTTTAGACATTTGGAAGCCCTAAGGAAAATAGTATTGCTGCAAATGCACATACAGCTAGATGTATGTAGGCAGAGCCAGGTGCAGTACAGTAAAACTTCCACAAAGATGCATCACACACAGAATGTGCAGGCTGTGATTACATCAGGCTCGAGCCTGATGTTTTCTAATGCTGCCTAATCATGTGTCTGCATCTGTGAGTGTGTCCTGGGGGGGCTGTACGTGAGCATGAGGGTTTGCATATAAGGGTTTGGTCAGCAAACTGCTAACTCTCCTTAGCTGTGAATAGTTTTCCATTCCATTTTGTGAGGGAATAACATTATGTGGTTTCTTTTCTCATCTGGGTAATAGTTTTTCGTAAGTGTTAGATAATCCACGGTGCTTTATAGACATTTAAGGGGATACCGTGAAGATCACCAGTCACAAATTTCCCTAGAGAACTGAAAGCCTCACTTCCTCTTGCACAGAGGTTCCTGACTTTTTTTTTTTTTTTCTGTTGTTGGTGAACTTAGGCTTAAAATATATTTCCTGAAGCATGACCGCATATCACAGGGTGGTACTAGGCTCACTGGAACTATCTGTGGGGCAGGCAGCATGAAAGGCACAGCACAGGATCATACAGAGAAACAGCCTTGCGCCCCTGAAGCAGTGCAGCTCCATGTTCATTAGCTCTGTCTCCAAGCAAGGAGGGGTTCAATTAAGAGTTTCCAAGCCAGCTCACTGGGCACCAGCGTAGAGTGTCTGGCTGATGCTCAGCTCATGCTAGAGATATTCCTTGAGGATTCTTTGAGGATATTACCTTGTGCTGCAGGTTCCCTGTCTGTAAACCAGAGAAGGTAAAAATCACAGAATCACAGAATTTCCTAGATAGGGAAAGACCTTTAAGATCATCTTGTCCAGTCATTGCCCAACACTGAGAAGACCTTGACTAAACCATATCCCTCAGCACTTCATCTGTGTGACTCTTAAATACCTCCAGAGACAGGGACTCATCCACTTCCCTGGGCGAGCTGTTCCAGTGCCAATAGCCTGTTTGGCAACAGAATTCTTCCTCATATTGAATCTAAACT
>JANHFX010020716.1:0-62393 GCA_027560015.1 Chloroceryle amazona | reverse complement strand
GAATCCAAATGGAGCACTCGGAAGGAGGCGAGCAGAGCCAGCAGCAGCAGCCCTGGGGGAAGCTGATCCGGCTGGGTGCTGATGAGGCAGAGCCGCACGTCTTGCTGCTGAAAAGAGAATGGACAATTGGTCGGAAGAAAGGTGGGACGGGGACAAGCGACGTTGGCGTAGGGCGGTGTTCGGGGACGGCAGCGATCCCACCTCCTGGCCTTTAAAACATCAGAAGGTGGACTGAAACTAGTTGGGTTTGGTGTTTTCAGCTGTTGGAGGCGCTTGTCAGGCGATCCCTTATTCCTAATTTACCTATTGGCTCTGTGTGAAGAGGGAGTTTTACACTGACCTTTTCTTTTTTACCAACTTGTGACATGTGCACATTAAAAATGAATATGCCTTTTAGGTCGTTTGTGACAGTTTGTGCAAGTAAGAAAAAAAGATTGCTGGTTGAGAAGAGTTCCTCTGTATTAGTCCTGTTTACGTTCTCATTTCGTTTCTGTGGTTAAAATGTTAGAACTGCAATGCAAAATGCTTGTGCTTCACAGAAAAGAAAACGCCCACATAAAAGCTAATGCTTCTGTCTGTATAAAGATTGCCAGCAAGTACTGAAAGTTGTTCAAAGAGTGGATTTAAAAGCTTTATTCCCAGAGTCTAGGACTTTTACTATTTACCTTTATTTTGAAGGATTTCATGCTTACTGTATTTAAACCAATCATTACAGTGGGTGTTTGTTGTTTTGTTGTTTGGGTTTTTTTTAACTCTGCCCTGACAGTGCTAATCTTCCATTTCCTGTTCATCAGTTCAAGCTATTTGACTGACAAGTCACATTTGTAAATAGTCTTGAACAAAGACCAGATGCTATAGCTCTATGAGAAATTTAGATAACGTATTGTAGAAAAAAAACTTTGCCTATCTACATCTGGTAATAGACGTTTAGATTGCTTATTATAATCTGAGCTGTAGGTAAAATCTTGAAAGTGATGTCTGGCTGAGGGTTCTCTTACAGGAAAAAAAAACAAAAACAAAAACACACACAAAAAAAGGGTAATTTTTGTGTATTCTCTTGCTTCCATAACTTTTTGATATGGATTAATAAAATGAGTGGGTACAAGAATATCAAGCCTTGGGTCATAAGTATTTCTTACAAAACCTTCAGGAGCATTAGAAATGCTTGTGTAGCGCATTTTGTCCTTCCCGCTCCTATATGAAAGGGTAACTTTGTAGCATAGAATGGAAATGTTGGCCTGCTCCTGAATAAAATTCAGTCTACCCACTTTCAGTGAGCTTCCTGTCATCACAGGTTGTTACCTCTGTAGCTGTTGACAGTGCTTTGAAAATTAGGAGTAAACTAGTGATGAACTATCATCAGAATGTGTAGTGGCTACTACTCTTGTATGCATTGTTCTTGCAGGATGAGATATGGTGCACCCACAGTGTGAGTAGGTGGAAATGAATAACGTGTTAATTATAACTTTTGTGTAAGCAAGTACTTTTTGAGTCATTCGTGAGAGAGATCAGTAGGCAACCGTGAGCATTGCCTTAAACATTCAGTGTTAAAGTGAAGTAAACCCACTAGATTTGCTCAGAGCCCTGGAGTCATAGGTAGGAAGAGTTCTATTGTCAGCATTGTTCTCCTGCATATCCCTGAATTTTAGTTCTGGATTTTTAATCTCCCTTCAGCTTTACTAACATAACAGTGCTGTTAACAGAGATTAAGATCTTATTTTTTTTCTTCCTATTTAAAAACAAGCAAAAGAAAAAGACTTTAACATAGAACAGTGATACTCTTATTTATCAGCTCTTGGTTCCTACTACTTCCCCCCACCCCCAATACACCAAAATGAAGCAGAAGTTAAATCCAATGAGATAGTGTTACAATGATGTGAAAAAAGAGCTGGGTGCTCTGTGATGTTTGCCTCTAGATCTCTTTACTGCTTTAGAACAGCCTAGTTATGATTTGATTTCCATCTGTAAGGGCTAGGATTAGCCAGGAAAAAAAAGCAACTAAACCATCTTGAAATGGTTGGAGTAATCTTGTGTCAGCTCGTGCGGCTATCTCGACGCTTGTATTTATGTAGCACATACTAGACTGTGTTGCTGCTTATACACCAGTAGAAGTTTTGAACTATTGCAGATGTACATGAGTCAGTTTGTTGTGCATTTATAGCCATGTAGAATGCTGATCTCTCTGTGTAATGTGTATTTTTAAGCACACTGGAAAATCTGCTTGCTTTTTAAGGTTGTGACTTATCTTTCCCTGGCAACAAGTTGGTGTCTGGAGATCACTGTAAAATCATAGTGGATGAAGAATCTGGTCAAGTGTCATTGGAAGATACAAGGTTGGTTCTTCTCTGAACTTCTGCTGTTATCTTCTCTTCAGTCTGTGAAGTAAAATCTGATGTATTGCTCAAGGCATCGATAGTAAATCCTTTCTCTTTTTTGTTTATAGGCTTTTTTATATAGGATAAGTACTGTAGTAGTCTAGCAGCACTGGTGGGCATGTCAGATGGAAATTAGAGCCTGTTCAATCTAAATAATTAATCAAATGTGTTTCCTAGTTTTCTACTATTGACATTTCAGTTTTGGTTTTGGTTAACCAGAATGATTATTTTCTCTTCTGGATGTTTCTATGTTGTTAGGGGTGTGAGAGCTAAAGCCCTTGATAGAAAGATATAAGCACAGACTTCACTGGAACTGCTGCTAAAAAATTAAGCTAATTTAGTGGAACCACTTTTAGTATATAAACTTAATTACATCTTCACATACTGAGGGCCAGTGGACTTACTATACTGGTGAGGCTTTTTTGTGCAGAGTTCTAAGGCTACCGTGGGAGTACAAGTAGCACTGCAGGGGTTGAGGGTGGTTTCCAGTGGATTTTAGTTTGTTTTCTAGTTTCCTTTATAAAATTTGAAATAGGAATTTGAATGGAAGGGTATTTCTTAGGAGGAGATTGTAACCCTCTTCAAATTTTCATCTGCTTCTTTTTTGACGGGATGTTTTGTCTAAGATTGCCAAAAGCTTCTGGTTTATTACATTTCAAGAACTCCGTGACATTTTAAAATGCTTCTGTAAACCACATTCTTTTTCTGCCAGGTTATTGCAGTCAGTAAAGAAACGAATAATACTCTTCTGCCAGCTTCCCCCATTTTTTCATGTCCAGAGGGCATTATACCCAAAGATGAAGACAACACTTCAAAGCATATTGATGTAGATACATAAAGAGGAAATTTCACGTTTGAGGTTTTGAAGGGTATCGTGCCGAATCCCTGTTCCAACATACCAGAATGCAATTAAAGATATTCTTCTGGTAGCTCAGGGTTAGTATCAAATACCTGCTGAGCTTTTGACAAAAATCCCTCCAAGAATATTCTGAAAAACCTTTGAACTGTCTAATTGAATGGCATGCACATTTTTGGGGGGCACTGGCAGAACATATGAGCTTTAGTTGACTTTTTTCTTTAAGCAGAATTTTTGTACCTCTGCTCCTTTTCAGTCTCTTGATCAGTTAGTAGCTATGTTGATATCAGGTCTTCTTCAGTGTCAAGTCACTTCCAGATACTTACAAGGGCTATGCACTTCTTTTTATTTCCTTAAGTAAAACAGAACATATAGAATTCTTCAGGCTGGAAGAGACCTCAGGAGGTCACTTAGTTCAAATTCTGTCAAAGATGGGCTGCCACTGGATTTGGACTAGGCTGTTTAGTTTTTCTCTAGTCAGGTGTTGAAAACCTCCAAGGACAGAGACTCCACAGCCTCTCAGGCCCCTTATTCCAAACCTCCGTTATCCTCACAGTAAATTCATTTCCCTTTGCATCCTTTTGAATATTCCTTGTTTCATTTTAGAACCCTTGTTACCTCAGTAAAGAACCTGTCTATGTGTCTTAGATACTGAAGGCTGCTCTGAGGTCCCCTGCTCAGCAAGCTGCTTTCTCCCAGGCAGAACAAGCCCAGTTCCCCTAGTTCCTTGGCTCTTGTGCTTCAGCCCTGTGGCCATGTTGGGACTTGCTTGATTTTATAAAAACTTTTCTTGTACTAGGTGACACAAAACTAGATGTAATATTTTAGATGTGGCCTAATGAGTTTCAGGTAAAGGGGAATATTAATCACTTCACTTGAGTTTCTGAATACACCCCTGTTAATACAGCCAAGCATGCTGTAGGCCTTCATTGCTGCCATGGCACACTGCTGACTTAAACCTAGGCATAAGTCCAAGATGTATGATTTTATGCTAGTCATAAAGTCCACCAAAACCCCTCACTGGTTGGTCTCTAGCCCCTACTGTTGCAGGTGGTTATTCCATCTCAGGTTGCAGGATTTAGGATTTGTCCTTTCTGAATTGTCATGACATTCCTCTCAGCCCATTCCTGTAGCCTGTGTAGGTGCCTTTGAATAGCAGCTCAGATCTGCCACTGCTTTGGTGTCATCTGCAAGCTTGATGAGGGTGTATTTCCTCTCTACGTCTAGGTTGCAGATAGAGAAAATAACCAGGATAGGTCCCTGGATAGATCCTTGGAGGGTTTACCCTCCCAGAAGCTGTGGGATGGAATGCTAAATTCTAGGGAAAAATATCAGACCTAGCTAGGATGTCTAGGACGTTGCTTATAATCATCATTCTCTAATGTCACCCCAAATTTCAAGGCGTTTCAAACAAGTCAGGCCCTGTTTGCCTGTGATGGCAGCCAGAGTGCAGCTGTAAATTTAAGCTTGAGAAACTGTTCCTAGTTTCAGTTGCATGTAGCTGGTAGAATTGGTTTAGGCCAATGTCATGATAGATAATACAAGCTAAAGAAGTTATGAATGATGCAGAAATATTCCTGGCTCTTTTTTTTTTTCTCCCTACAATGTGCTCCACCCCGTGAGGCAGAAGGGGCAGCCAGCAGAACACTAGCAAAGCCAAATTAAAGTTAATTTTCGATATATTCATAAAAAGGCAGCGCTTGCTACAATAGTAGTGTAGTAGAGAAGATGCAGTTATGAATTACTCCCAGTTAGGTGCTTATGCTTGATGTACTTCTATGTAGTTAACAAAAAAGAATAAGATCCCTTATGGGTTGTTGCCTGGGAGTTGGTATGAAGTGTGGCTACCATTTGCTGAATCAAGAGACTGAACTTGTTGATATGACTACTTGCAGAAGACTGTTTGTTCTTCTGGGGTTTCCAATGTTTGTGCCAAATATCAGATGAGCTCCAAAAAAAAGATTTTTGAATGTTTGAGTTGCCAATACAGATGCCCAGAGTCCCAGAAAAAGTACTGCAATGTCAGCTTTTTCTTCTCTGAAGTGGAAAATCATTTGGAAACATTGCTGTGGTCAAGCTCAGATTTTTCTGGTGAAGAGGAATGCATTGAAGGAGGCAGCTAGTGTGGGACAGTTGAACTGAGTGCACTTTGTTTCTGTATTGTAGCTAAACCAAAGAATATCATCATATATATGTAGACAGCCATCGGTGGTTTTTATCTCCCTGGTAGCATAATGACTCCTTGCATCTACTTTTGAAAAAATTACCATAAATTTGCAGGTGAAAGAAAATATGCGGATAACTCAAAATTACTGAGTTAATAGAAGTTTGGAAGTAACAAAAGCCAAGAGTTAGTAAATAGTACAACAAAATATTCACAGACTCGCCCTTTTTGGGGGGTATGTTTCTCCTTTATTTTTCAAACCAGGCTCTAGTTGCTTTATACTGCTTGAAAGAAAATAAATTATACAAGCTGACCTAACCCAGTTGAGGCAGTAGTTGGATTGCCCTGAGTGAAAGCAGTTGTAAGGTTTTCCATTTTGAAAATAAATTTTAAAGGCAACTAAGATCATTTTTTTTTTTTGGTAAGATGTCCCCTTGTTGTCTTCTAGGAAATTATTGGGGTTTTTTAAGGATTCTAAGTACTAAGTGATGTCTTGGAGCAGGAAACTATTTCTACACAAGGCTGATATTGTGGCAGACAAGCAGATATTCCCTTTCTGTGGGTAAATAGGAGACTGATTTTCATTTGGCCCTGGCGTGCTTTCTGCTACTAAATTCTCCTCACCCTACCAGTCAAAACTCTTTCTGTGAATATTAAAAGAATGGAGAATGACACAGGACAGAAGGGAGTTTGTAAATTAGTAGAATTCCAAACTCATTTCAGTTTACAGTGTGTTCAGGATAATATGCATTTAAATAGCAGTTAACTAAATAAACTGAAACCCAGAAGCTTTACCATCCATTACATTCTTCTCCCTGACGGATGCTGGTAATTACTAGAAAGTAACAGACTGGTGCTTTTATCAAAAGGATACCACAGTGTCTTGCAGCACATAGATTGTTCACCTACTTCAAAAGTAAGCCTGTTCTGAGTGAAATGTAGCTGTTCACATCAATTCTGCACAACAGTTGGGATTAGGAAGTAAAGGTAATGTATTATTCATTAATTGAACTGTAGAGTCATCAACCACACTGGAATTGAGTCAAGGCCTGATTTTTTTTTTTTTTTCTTCCACTCTTTAGAATGACATTGGGACCTTTTGTGACACTGTTTCACAATGCACATGATTTATATCTGATAGTACAGTTTTTCTTCTCTACCTCAAAATTAAACTGCCAGTTGATATTAGTTCAATATTAAGTCCTAATGAATGGCCTTCATATTTGTGATTCTCCTTGTACTTTCTACTTATTTTATGGGGACCTTAATTTAAGGTCCATCAGAAGGTCCATCAGAAGAATGTACAAATGTCCTAATTTTCATCTGTGTCTGGTTAGAAAATACCCAACCCACTATGTAAATCTGATATGTCACTGTATCTTATTAAATGCCTCACATTAAAGCCTGAAACTGGAAAATAAATACTTACATAATTATCTGGGGTAGGTGGAGAGCTTTTTTCCTTTGATTATTGACTGAGATGTAAATAAAACTACTTCAGTTTGCTTATGTATTTAAGAAAAGCTTATGGTTTTCTGTGTTAAGTGGTATCAGTTTATTCCTACTTCATTTGGGTCCCTGGATGCCAAATAATTAGTCAGCTCTCATTGATGTCTACATAAGTGCAGAACTGAAAAGATTTGTCTCTTTGTAGTCAATTTCACAATTAGGGTCTTGGGGTTGCTATATATCTGCAGCTTGCCTTGTGAGACAAAGAACCTGTGGTTACTAGAGGGGGGGTGATTTTTATTTTTTTTTTCTACCAAGAATACCTCACCTGAGTTCTTGTCCCTTGTAACCATCTTAGAACTTGGCAATCAGGACAGAGCAACTTCGTAAAATAGATTATGACATTCCCCCCCTGTTTTTAGTGAAATATTGGGACTAGGAATTGCCTGTAGAGGCCACACCTCAGCAAGAGACAATTCTTGTTACTTCAGTTTAGATGGTATATTACAGAAGAAGGTCCAAACCACTTAGGGCAGATGGGAGATGCACACTTTGTTTTGCCTTCTGGAAAACTACAGAGGTCAAATTTCATGTTTGCTAGTTTTGTTAAAGGATCTCTGACAGGTCTTGGGGATTGTTCTGAGCTTTACTGAGGAGGTGCAATTTTTGCTTTGATGCAATCTTCTAAATATATTGTCACTAGCATTAATATGAAGTTAAAAATTAGTGTAGTTGCTAACAGACTGATTCAAATGATTTTTTTCCTCTTAATTTCTAAACACTGACGTTCTTTTAGTGATGGCTCTGTTCTGCTGGTTCCTTGGTGCTTAACTCTTTCAGGCTAGTCAACAACTGTATGCCTGAGGTTGAACAGCAAGCTTAGAATAATTTTCTTGCTTATAGAAGAAGCTTGAAGATTCTTTAAGAGAGCAATCATTGATGTGACCCAAAGATTTGTATTTGTTCCTTGATGTTTAAAGGAGCACTTTTTTTTGTATCTTGTTAGTTATGTTGGATTAGTTGATTCAGCCACGTATGATCGATACCTTCCTGTAGTGACTTGAAAGTGCTTGGTTTTCCTTTTGACTTTTTAATGTAATGCTGTTGACTTTGTGTCGAGAAAGGTTAGCAGCACGAAGTTCTAGCTTTCTTTCTCTAGTAATGTTACTAAATGACAAGAGATTCTTCTGGGTTGGTTTTTAAAAGAAGAGTAATGCAAAGTGAAGGTGTTTATTTCTAAATAACCATTCCTCTCTCTAGAGAGAAACTGGCTGTGCTGTGTCCTGGGCACAAGTGATGGCCTCCAGGAGATGGCAGCAGAGGTTGGCCGTTCTCTGCTGAGGAGAAAAAGCAGATTTTCTGTTCGTTTATATTTGGTACTAATTGCTGAGATTTTGAATGGCAGAAGTCTTGAAATTCTAGAATGCTGTAGCCCGGAAAGAGGCTTATTGCAACTGAGCTGGAATTACTCAGAACTTGAATAACTTGACTCGGTTATAAAACACTAATAGCTTGTGTATAAAACATCACTTCCATTAATTAGCAATCCTCTGCATTTTCCTCTTCTCCAGTTTAATATCTTCTGTGAGTTTTGGAGTTTTTTATCAATATCAATTAATTCCAACTCATCTTTTAATTATGTGCAACTGTTTTTCTGCCGTACTAACTTCTTACAGTTACAAACAGTTCACGTAACCATGGAATTTCAGGTTTTTTACTCTTTGAAGCAAGAGGGGAGAAAAATGAATGCCACATGGCATACCTGACTGTACAGGAAAAGTTCTTTTGTTGCAGAGTGTCTTGGGAGATTCCCAGTTTTAATTGGAAAACATATTCTTGAGTAGAACTCCTATCATTCTTTCCTGCTTTATGCTTAAAAGGTGGAGATTATTGTACAGAAACAATCATCAAAGTATTTTGAGACATTGGCCAAATGTCAGGGATCTGTCTGTCTGTCAACTATCACTTCTTTACCAGGAGATGTGAATGAGCTTTGAAGTCCTCGTAACTTTGTTCTTCTGTCTGTCAGAGAAATTTTATTTGTTTGGGGACTTTTTTTTTTATACTGGCTTACTTTTGGGTTTTGAGACCCAATAGTTTTTCTTCATTAAATATATTTTGTATTTTCCAATCCTTCTCCTATGTAATTTTGAAAACATTTATGCGAAGTTATCTTTTATTTCTTTTTACAGTACAAATGGAACAGTCATTAATAAACTGAAAGTGGTTAAGAAGCAGACATACCCTTTACAGACTGGGGATGTGATCTATCTTGTTTACAGAAAAAATGAGCCAGAGAACAGTAAGTAAATTATGGTGTTTTAAGTTACATGCTTAGTCATTTTTCTTGAGTCATGAGAGAAAAATAAGTATCAGTACAATTAAACAAAAATTATTTTAACTTTAAGACAAATAATTTGCTAAAGTTTAAAAACAAGTCACTGTGGAAGAGGTCATAGATATGCCAGTTTTTACAGGGATGAGTCTGAGCAACTGTCTGAAATTGAAATGTGCCTAGAGGTAGTTTTGGAAGAACTGATGCATGGAATGGTAACTAATGAGGTCCTGTTCACATGCCCAATGCTTCTTTTAGAAATCAAATTGCTGGGGTAGTTAGTGATGCTTTATATATCACAGTGATATATAAACTGAAGTGGTTTTTGGCATCAGAAGGAAAGGCTGCAAAAGCTGTTTGTCTTGTGGTTTTTTTTTGATTTTGTTTTGAAGAGGGAAGAGGTAAAATGGGGAGGAGGTGGGGATAGCCCTATAGTGAAAGTGGAAATAGTATACCCGGAAAAATATTTGTGTATTCTTAAGGAAGAGTCACACCTCACATGCCTATAATTATTTTTAGGAATTCTTTTCAGGATGATGTAATTGAAATAACATAATTAGGTCTTTAATAAATAAATAAGGGAGGGCCTTCCTCAAAGCTTTTTAAATAAGCCAAGCTACTGTTGGGCAGGAAGTAATACTCTTTTTATATGTTAACCATCGAGAAGTCAGGTTTAGGTGTAAATGCTCAGGTTTTGCAATGGAACAAAATTGATAAAAGACTTCATGAATCATCTGTGTTGTCATCTGTCTTAAAGATGTCAATAAATGGTTTTGGAAATACTAATATGGCAGCAGAATTTTCTTTTCATACCTTTTCATTTAATTCATTTATACAGGATCATTAAATCCAACACCCACTGAAAAGATACACAGAAAAAATTTAATTGCTCATTATTACAAAATAACAGATGGGATTCAACTTTCATAAATGCAGGGGAGAGAGGGAATGAGCAAGTTCTGGTTTTACATATGTATTGTTGTGCCCCAGCCAACTGCTCTGTCCATTAGCATGCAATTCTTCTTTTAAGTGTGAAGTATGTAATATTTAAATTTTAGTAGAAAGCACTCACTTTCTGGAAAATACTTGAGATGAAAGAGGTATTTTAAATGTTAATTCTCATTACTGTATTTGATAGTTCCGATGTGTAATTTAAAGTGGACAGACTCTGCAGCGTCGTAAGCTCCCCTATTATTGTGAAGATAATTGGATGTACTGGGAGGTGGGAGGGTGTAGTATTAGATACATTTATAGCATAATATTTAAGGTAAACCACAAGACTGTATTTACAATTTTCATACGGAAATAGACATGTGTACTGTTAATCTAAAAAATTCTAGATACATTCATACTGATTACTGACATACTTCCTTTATGAAGTTGCTATTAATTTATATACAGACAGATCAGATTTATGGTGTCCAGTGTGTTACAAGAAGCAGGGATAAGCTGTATTTGTCAGTCTGTATGGCTTGCGTCTCTCACAAATCCTTTCTAAGATGGCACTATTGTAGCTGATTCTACTTAGAAGAACTCACACAAATTTCCTAGGTACTTTGTAATAAACTGAATCAATGACTTCTGTTTAGATTAACAAGTACTTGAATTACCAAGCCTCCAGTTTAGCTTTTTCATCTTCCCCATCTTCAAAGACAGAGAATTTAGATTTGGCATTTGTATTTGTCCATTCTGAGTAGTTCCAAAGGAGACAATACTCTAACTTCTGATCAGAAAAAGGGCTGCTACAGACTGAGAGCCTTATTTGCATCTAGGTAGCTGGAGGTGAAAAAAAGCATGAATAGAGGAATCTTTGGAACTGTATTAGATTGAAGCAAGATGAAGAAAGGGGTATTATCCAGTTGGTTTTATTAATAGATACTAAATTAGTTTCTGGATTAAATTTATGGCATGTCTTAATCTGCATTTTGGGGACTTCATATATCTCACAAAGAAATAAAATAAATTTGATTGAAGAAGTTGAGAAGTGAGCTCAGAAATAATAAGCTGCTTCGAAGAACCTTCATTCAAGCATCAGTAAAAATACAGTTTGTTCTGACACAAAGCAGATTTTAGGTTTAAGAAATGATTAAGCCTCTGGTTCCATGGCTGGCACAAGTTAAACATCACACAAAAGCTGCTCTGCCTGGTTTCCTGAGAAGAAAAGATCTTGCTGTGCTGTTCCTAATTGCCTCCTAAGTAGGAGTATTAACATTGTACTATAGAGGTGACCCCTCATTTGCCTCTGCCATGTCAGATACTTTGGGGAAGTGGCCATTTGTGAATGGAAGTTGTTTGTGTGAGATTAAAGATAGTGAATTTTTGTTTAAAGATTCTGATTGATATTTTAAAATCTCTTCCAGATGTTGCTTATCTTTATGAATCCTTAAACACAAAACATGATGCAACTCAAGAACCAGTAGGTAAGGTAGTAATTCAAGAGCTTGAAGAGGAACTAAGCTCCAGTGACTGATGTAACCCTCTTGATTCCTTGGAATTTTGAAGCCATGATGTGGTGACTATCACACAGATCTTTTTCTTTCCTTTCCCCCTTCCAACTGTAGAAGTTAATGTAGAAAACCAATGCCATGTGACCAAAGATACCTCAAGTACAGGAAGAAGTAATGATGAGACCCAAATTACCTCATCACCATCAACTACTCAGTCTTGCTATGAGGAACCACAGCCATCAACTTCTACATCTAACCTCTTTAATGCTTCTTCTACCTCTCTTACTGAGTCTGCATCTGTTCAGCAGGATAATCCTTCTGCATCTGGTAAGAATTGTGTCAAGTATTTAAAGTTTGATATCCTATCAACTGTTACTCCAATTTTGAATTTTAACAGATTAATCTCTTACCCTGCTGTGTGTCTTTAGCATTTGCTTTGTAAAGTTCTAGCGAAAATAGCAGGTGGACATGCATTTTAATTCAATCCCTATAAGTAGGCAGGATGATGCCTGGTGGATGAGTAAGGCAAATGTGAAAATTGCTTATGCTCTAAGGGGCAGAAAATGCACATAAATCCCAAACTGGTTTTATCTTTAAACTACAGTTTTGTAACAGAGCACTGGTGAAAACTTAGCACACCTATGTGGCTCATATAACAAAGTAAGTAGATAAGAGTGCTTGCACTCCTGCAGTCGCTCCAAGAAACTGCTGTCATTGTCACTGTTACTGCTGTCAATCACCAGTCCCCTTACCCTTGCTTAGAGCTTGAAGGCCAAAATATACTACATGGATTCCTAGTGTCATATTTTGCATTACATTGGCAAGTGTAAAACTACAATAGTGTGTAACCCTTAAAATAGAACTGGGGCAAGAATGGTTATCTAGAAATGGCGTTTGTCGACAGTTCTTTGGAACTAGGATCACATAAGCGTGATCCCATGAAAACAAAGCTTTGCCCTTTGCTGTGATCCTGACCTGTTAAGCATGATCAATAATGTATAAATCCTCTGCCTGGCATCTTTGTCAGAAATACCTGGTGTGGATAATAGTCTTATGAATAAATATTCTAGAATTTAAAGTGGAAAGGGGATTTTAAGTAGAGTTACACAACTAATAGCTCATTTCCCCCACCCCAGGTCTTCCAGTTAGATTGGCTCAGAATGCATTTAGGATAGTTATGCAGACATTGCTTTTTTGCTCCAATTTTTATTATTCATACGGTTGGATTGATGTATGTGCATCATCAGTGTACCTTTTCACATGTCCCATATCTGTATGCAGCTATGTTCATCTTTGGTTTTATTTTGCAGGATCCCAATCCTCAGTTTTCACTCCTGTGCCTGCTTTCCCCATCTTAGAATCTGTGTGTCTAAGAGCGCTGCACGATGAACATGAAAAGCTGGATATGAATGCTGAAACTTCTGCAGTCACTTCAGAAATCACCGACAAAGAAAAAGCAGAACCAGATTCTCAAAGGACAGGGGAGGAGGAAGGTTGGGAACCTGCTAAGAAGAAACTAAAAGGAGGCTAGTATACTACAGTATTGTGCAACATACTCTGCACTGTTTTATTTTAATGCTATTGTTGAAAGTCGGTTTAAAAACCATACCTAGAAAATTAAAGCTATGCCTATTTTTCGTAGAAGTGCACTGAGATTAATGGAAACACAAGGATCTGCACTTATTTAATTTTTTTTATTAATATGAAATAAATTAAAAATGCATGCATATCAAGCCTAGAATGTCTTGAAAGGTTATGTTAGTAGGGGATGGGTAACTCTCTTCCTTCTCACAATGTTATGTTTTAGTACTGTATTTAATAAGAAAAACAAAACTCCTCTCTCATTCCATGCCCCCCCTGACTCCCAGCCATGTGAGATCAGCTGTCATCAGTCCTCCTTCAATTTGTTTCTTGCTGCTTATTGACTTGACTTTTGGTCCAGTGAAAATAATGTCTTCAGTAGCAGAAGCTGTTGCATGTATATCAAGAACCTTTAGTGAGGCCGTTGCCTGTGAACCAGTGTGTAGATATATTCAAGTCCTTTTTTAACACTTAAATAAAAATCTAAAAAAAGCTTCAAAATCTATATACTGTGGAGTCTTCTGTCTTGTAGATGAAGATGCTTGTCCAAATCTTTCACCAGCAGCTCCAAGTGAATGTATAATTAAAATTGGCCCTGAAGACGCAAAAACATCAAATGTGAAACCAGATAAGATGGAAGAAACATTAACTTGCATTATCTGCCAAGAACTGCTGCATGACTGTGTAAGGTATGTGTGAGTGACAAAAGCTGTGACCGTGTGGTAATGCTATAAGAAGTTCAGTGACAACTGTTTGAGGAGGCCAGGATATTTATGGTTTTCATAAGCCCTTCTGGGTTCCCTTTGCCCTCCCCAGTCTACATAGTCAAATCAATGCTAAACAGTTCTTGGAGTGTTATGAGTGTGTCTGAAACAGTCAAAGATGTGTGTCTTGACTCAGTTTCTTTCGTTAATTTCATATTTGTGTTTTCCAGCTTGCAGCCTTGTATGCATACTTTTTGTGCTGCCTGCTACTCAGGATGGATGGAAAGATCTTCTCTATGTCCAACTTGTCGTTGTCCAGTAGAACGTATTTGTAAAAATCACATATTGAACAACTTGGTTGAAGCTTATCTGATTCAGCACCCAGGCAAGTTGTACACTGTGTGGAACAGAATCTGATGTATTCCACACATTAGATGCGTAACTGATGTATGCACAAACTGTTGTCTATTAATTCCTATGTATGTTTTATTACTCTGCTGTTTTCTCTGACATGGCTGTAAGAAAACAAGTGCATTTAATATGACAGAACTGTAATATTTCAAATACTGTGTGAGAAATGAGGGTGATTTAATATTATAACTGGGTATGCTAAGAACTAATTTTATTTTGCTACTTAATTATAAAAAGGATATAAATTTTCTCAAATATGGCACACCGACTGATTAGGCCACCTAAACTCAGATACTTCTGAAAAATACGCTTGAATATGGATTTAATTAAGTTTGATCACAGCCTCTTGAAATCAAAACTTAAGTTTCCTGATACTACATTTCTATTAACAGAGAGGTGAATTCAGCTATAATCTTCTAGACCTCCGTTGTCTAGAAATAAGTTTTATGGAAATGAAAACACAGTAATCTAACTGTGTTAAATAAAGTAGGGTGGAGATAAGGGATGAGAGTTGTTTTTCTTTCTCTTGAAATTTGAATTTGATTCTCATGCCAGATAAATGTCGTAATGAAGATGATGTACGTAGCATGGATGCTAGAAACAAAATTACTCAAGACATGTTGCAACCTAAGGTGCGGAGATCTTTTTCAGATGAGGAGGGAAGTTCTGAAGATTTATTGGAATTGTCAGATGTAGATAGTGAATCTTCAGATATCAGGTATGTCTATTTCAACTGTGTGCTGAATTATATTTACTTAAGTTTGAATGCCTACAAACTCAGCTAGTTTCACAATGCTGTTATTGCTGACAGTGTTTCCATGGTTGTTGCCAGAACAACTCCTATTTATGTTTTCAGGTAAGTTCAGTCTTACCAGTAACTATCTTGGTAATTCTACTGGCCATCTTTCTGAACCTTGAGCAGTCAATGAAAAATAATTAAAATCAGAACTTCCAGAAGTCCAGCAAGATACAGTTTACGTCCAGCAATTCTATCCTTAATTGTGCAACAGCTTCATGTGAGATGCATGAAATTACCTTTTCCAATTACAAATTGGCTATTACTTTTGAGAAAACAGGTTTCTGGCTAAGATCTTGCCAGGAGATAAAGCAGTCCATGACCCTATGGGTCAGCAGCTGTGCTGATTGTGCTTTCTTATGTGTCTGGAATGCTGCTTTCACCAGGTGTATGGTACTGAAGCAGCTGATGCTTGACCTAGGGATTCCCAGGCACCAAAATACCTCCTTTTTATTTCCAGCAGCAAACATTTTTTTGCTGTATGTCTAGAGGGGAACAGAAGAACTCTATTATTCCAGCTGTGGTCCTCTCTCTCTTGTTCACTTCACTTGCAGTCACACTGCTCTTTTTTCTTTCTTTTTTTTTTTTTAAACTACTTGGAGAAGACTACAGAATGCAAAGTTTTATTTGCTACAACTCCAGCAGTCTTCACAGCTGTGAGGTACTGAGTTACGTAAACTTCCATATGCTACTGGATGAAGATATTCCAGATTTAAACTTTGAAAGTATGACCAACCCTGTCTAGCAGAGGGATATGAGCTGTATTTGCATTTGTTAGGTGTGATTTCCTCTGTGCTTATTTTATTCTTTCAGTCAACCATATATAGTGTGCAGACAGTGCCCAGGGTATCGGAGACACTCTGTTCCAACACTGCCTGGCACAGGCCAAGAGACAGAAGCAGGAGGAATGCAAGCACTGGGAGATGCACCATCTACTTCTGCCAATTTTCCTGCAGGTCAGTGTCATGAAGTCTTCTCAGCAGTGTGATACTAAAATACTACAACTTGTACATCTCTTATGAACTAAGCAAGCTCACGCGTCTAAAACTGCGAGACTGTCACCACTTCACATAGGAGTCTGTGCAAATATCATGAGATTTGACTGTGCGTTTTCTGTGGTTGTCCAAAATAGGTTGCTGTGATTGATAGTTCTTCAGCCGTTGCATATACTGAAATATTTTACACAACTACATAGTTTAGAAGCCCAAATGACATTTTTCTGTTCTTTTGTAGAACCTATGTAAAAATGCTATTGCTTTCTTGTTACTATCAGATTTTTATGTTATTAGTATTCCCTGAGATTCCCAGTCCAGACTGCAGGTGTATACTTTGTTCAGTCTATCCTTTTTGTTTTCGTGTTTTTAACTCCTCTAGCTGTCCAGGAGTATGTGTGTCCTGCTCAAGGAAGTCATGTAATATGCACCTGCTGCTTTCAGCCAATGCCTGACCGAAGAGCAGAACGTGAACAGAATCCTCATGTGGCTCCTCAGCAGTGTGTGTACATTGTCTTTATTTTTTTAAAAAATTTATTATTTGTTTTAAAATCTTAGCTACAGAACTAAATCTTCCCTTATTTAAACTAAGTTTACTTTGATGAATATTCTTTATGTGACTATTCATTATCTAGACTCTTGGAGTGACTGTGAAAGAATCTTCCTTTATAAAATGTATTATTGCTCTATACAATATATTTTAAATGAGATTTTTATTTTTTTTTAAAACCAAGTTTATCAGGGCTCTATTGTTATTGATTTATAAGACCAATAACTGTTGAGTTTTGATGTGTTCAGGTCCTCACAGGGGTTTTCTTTGTTATTTACAGGTACAGTTTGTCTGCAACCTTTCTGTCACTTATACTGGGGCTGCACTCGGATGGCATGTTTTGGCTGTTTGGCTCCATTCTGTGGTATTGTTGGAATAATACGTTTCTTATGAGCCTGCTCACTTGCAATAGTGTCTGTCTTGTCTTGAGCTATAAGTAATTTAAGAAATATAATAGGTTACTATATAGCCCAGTCATGCTAGAGGAGAAACAAAGGCTGTGTCCTCACATCACAAACAAAAGTATTCTTGAGTGGCATGTGTCTTAACTTTGAGAGAATTTAACTTGTCTTTATGCCATATTGGGCTTGAAAACTACATTTATTGAGCTCAATGCTTTCTCAAATAAAAAGAATTTGGAGTATTAATAATCACTTTGCAGAGCCTAATAAGAGAAGCATGCAAATCAGTGCAAAAGCACTGAACATCTGATGTTAAGTGATTTAGAAAAGAACCTTAACCTCTGAAACATGTAGACTTTGGAAACTCAAGTTTTTAGACAGTTTTAAAAAATAAATTAGAACAGTAGAAATGACTTGGCTGCAGTTTGAAGCTAATGAAATATGCTTTAATAGCACTGTTAATTTGTGCAGCTTAGTAGTAGTATTTGTGGACTAAAGGTGAAATTGTAATATCTCTGTGTCTTGTCTTTGGTCGCCACTGGAAGTTCTGTATCGCATGTTTTAGCATATGTTGAATACAGTCACTTGCTGTTTGTATGAGTCTGTGAATGTTATTTCAGGAAGTAGAAGAACCCTCGGAAAATGTGTGAGAGCTGTGGGGTTGGGGAAAGAAATAGTAATTTTTCTTCTTGTTTTGATTAGAAATAAATCTTGGTGATAAGTGTTTAGATGGAGTCCTAAATAACAACCACTATGAGTCAGATATCCTAAAGGTATGTTTAAAAATCATTATGTATGATGCATAATAATAAATGTACAAAGTTTAAGCTGTACTCACTCATAAAACGATAGTGATGTTTGCCTAACAGTTACAGCAGCAGCACTGAATCACTTGCAGCACCTGATTCTAAAAGGCAAATTTAATGCACCAAAGTTAAAGTTACTGTGTCTAGATTGGAAGTATTTTGGCTGATAATTTGGCTCTTTCAGCCTCTGTGTAAGAGGGTATTGCATTCTAGAGATGCATTCCATGTAGCATCAGCTAACTGTAATTGGTGATCTGGAAATATAATGCTAATTAAGTTAAATATATTTAATTTTTACTTGAAATCAGCATCAGCCCCTTTTGAAAACCTAGTTAGATCTAGATTTGGAAATATTTGAGGGTAAATGGCTTGGTACTTGAATATTGGACATTTTTCTAGATTAAGCACTTAAATTCATCTTTGCAGGATTACCTGGCATCCAGGGGTTTGACATGGAAAAATATGTTAAACGAAAGTCTCTTAGCTCTTCAAAGGGGAGTTTTTATGTTGTCAGGTATGTCTTATGTTCATTTTTCTACACTTTCAGCCGGTGCCACCGTGACATTTTTGTTAAATCTGATTTCTCAAGCCTTACACTGACAGTATGTCCAAACTGGTCTTCTCCCCAGATTACAGGATTACTGGGAACACAGTGCTTTGCTACTGTTGTGGCCTTCGCAGCTTTCGAGAACTTGCCTACCAGTACAGGCAGAATATTCCTGTTGCTGAACTGCCAGGTGAGGACTACTTTGCATAGTAAGGGGGTAAAATGTCATTTAAAGAGTTAAAGTCAGTTTTATCCTTGTATCCTTGGGGTTTTAGCAGTTTTCTGTAGCCCAGTGCAAATCCCTTTGCAGGGCCAGTATCTTATACTCATTGCTTTACATGTCAGCTGCTAAGTTTGTATTTAGTTTCTGTCAGACTCCCTAATGGAATTTATCCTTCAGTATGATCTCTCATGTGTAGAATAAATATACCTTCATAGATATATTTTTTTTTTTTTGTCCTTCGCTAAGTGTTTGCTTTCCTTCTAGAAAGGTGAACCAATACAGTTTACAGTCATTTCTGTCCAGTCATGTCTTGTTTCTCTACAAAGCCTGCCCTGATGAGTAACCACCATTAGCAGTGGCTTAGTAATTTACATCACCTTGTTTAATGACTTCAGCAATAATGTAGCATTTCCTTTGCTCTCTTTGTAGTAACTGTCACATCACGTCCTGATTGCTACTGGGGGCGCAACTGTCGAACTCAGGTCAAAGCACATCATGCCATGTAAGTCGCACAGGTTAGAAAGTGAGTTTGGGTTTTGTTTCTTTTTAAAAACACAAAAAACCCCAACTCTTTGAAGTGCTAGAAATTGCATGAGTAACGCTTGCAGCATAAGGAAAACTTGGGTGAGCTTTGGAGTTGGTTTTGGTCATTTTTATTTTTAACACAAGTTTGAAATGAGCCTTTGGTGCCTATCAGAAGGGCCCAGCAAGCACTTGTAAGTCAATGTAACCCATTGCTGACACTTCTTGAGTCTTGTTTTCCACCCACAACTCCTTTATTCCTATTCTTCTCCTACTGAAGCAGCATCTCATTTGCTCATGTCTGTGTGCTTCTTAAAAACACTGTGAATAATTAGCCCTTTGCAATTTCCATTTGAAACTATGAGAGACTTTTCTAATAAAGTGCAACATACTTTAAAGGGATAAATTGGTGGGAATAATTTGCAACAAGAGAAGCAGGAGAAGTTTGGAACATGTAACATTAGGAACTGGGTGAGGCTTGGCAGTTCCTGGGTTTGGAGCAGTTTCTAGGTCTTATGCCTCAGACCCAAGCATCTGGCATATGGTGAAAATGAAATGCTGAGCCTGAGAAGAGATTAACCCTCTACCTCTGTGTTTTAATGAACTCCTGGTATCTGGTTATCCTTGGGAAATGTCCATCCAAAATAAATTACAGTCCTTGATTAAAAAACTTCGAGGCCATTGATAACAACGGAATTTAATTCTTACAGAAAGATGCTTGTGTGGCAAGACAAATATTAAATACTGGTAAAACAAAACAAAAATTATCTACCTAAGAGAGAACTGGTTCTAGTGAGGGTAGAAAAATCCTTCTTGCTTAATGAATAATTCTCAAAATTCTCAGTATAATTTCAGATAAAGGACCTGTTACCTCTTATTGAGAAACTGCTTTAATGAATAATAGATTCTGCAGTATCGTTCTAATGCTGCAATGAAGATCCACACTCAGCATAATTCCTTTAATATTACAGGTACTATGGGTTGAAAATAACCAGTCTGTACAGCTCAGGCAAGCAGATCATAAGAAAAACCTGTAAAATATTCATCCTCAGTCTCTTACAAATTCAGAGTGTTCTACCAAATAACTTTCAAATATAATTCGGGATTTAAGTTGCAGATGTAATTCATAGTATCACTGCTGTCTGTAACTTCATATTACAGGACTGTCTATGTTCCCAAAGGAGGTTTTGTTTTGAAATGTTAGAGAGTTAATTCAGTATCAAAGTACTCACCATTCATCTGTGTGCATATTGTGGTGGATAATTTCATCTACAATAGAAATGGCTCAGGGTCTTTTTCCTTTTTTTTTTCCTCTCCTTTTTTCTTTCTAATTTTCTTTCCAGCAGTAGCTGTTCCTAGAACCTTACTGGCTACTGCTCTTAGTCCCCCAAATCCATAAAAGTAAACAGTCCTGTCATACCACTCATAGATATCCATTTACCTTTTGTGTTGTTTGTTTTTTTTATTGAGTCAAACAGTTTTTGCCATGTATTTTGGTTATGTAAGCAAGGTTTCTCTATAATCTTTGATCTAATTCAGCAAGAGGGAGAAAAATTAGGGTCTCTTTTGCATTATCTCCTCCACATATGTATGTTTATTCACACTCAACAACCCAAATCCTGTTTAAGTTGGGTATCAGGAAACACATAACCCGCGTAAGAGAAAAACAAAGTGAGCTGGTTTTGAGAATTGGAAAGAAACGTCTCATACAGAATTGTGTTATCTATTTAATTCATGAAGACAGGCTTGCCATTCCCATAAAACCTAAATGATATAGAATGAGAAAGACTTAAGTTTTCATTCCAGAAGAAGATTCTAAGCCAGTAAAAGAATGTTTTTATGTTGAAATCTGTCATTAGCCTGGTTAATTCTAGTTCTTAGTGACTTGGTTTAATGCTGTCTACTAAAAATTGCTAATGTCTCACAGGGTGAAATTAATTCACTGATTCCTGTTTTAATTGCCTTCTGGGTTTGAAGTATGCAGAAGTATAGAGGAATGCTGTCAATAACAGGTTTTCTATGTGCATAACAAAACTAACAAGGGTTAGACAGGAGAGCTGTTGAAAATCCTGTTACAGATAGCATGGTAGGAGAGTACGATCTAAACAGGTTTTGAAAAACAGGTATGTTAGTGTGTTAATGCTCTGCTATAAAATGTTTAACATTTAAAACACCCTGTGAAAGACGCTGACTACTCATGCCTGACTTCTGAGAACTTCGTTACATTTTAATACTTTTTTATTTTTCGTTTCAGGAAATTCAATCACATTTGTGAACAAACACGATTCAAGAACTGAACACTTGTAGTCTGTAGAGAGGGGACAAAAACCTGTTACACTGCTTGTACAGTTTAAGGTTTCAGGGGATCTTCTCAGTTCCCCCATAGCAGGGAGTCAATAACTTTGCATCAGGCAGTCTGGTGTGGACTTCTAATTTGTAGAATTTTACAGCTGTACATGAATAAGGTAGTTTCTTTTTTTTTTCTTTTCCAAGAAAGTCCAGCAAGCATTGCATTCCATCCTCATGACTACAGTGTCCCTCTATCGCTTCAGCGAAGACCACAAACAGAAATGAAACACACAAAACCAGCCATATCTTGGGAAGACCTAAGAATAAGGAGTGTATTTGCACTACTTGTGAAGAAACTAAGAAAAAACCTTAGACTTAAAATAGAAATGTTTTGTAAAAGTATCTGATGGATATTTCAAGAGCCATTAATATTTAAGAAGGAAATTCAATGTATATTTGTAACTGCATTTTGCGGTAGTCTGATATTTTCTCACTACCCATTGCATTTGGGCTAGAAACCCTGTTAATATTCACTTAAAAAAATAAAGAAATCCGTCCATTAAACAGCTGTTTCAACTTAAAGCTTCTGCCATATGTGCAGTGTTATAGTGGAAGTAGTACAGTCTCTTTTCTTAGTTTAGTCGTGTTGATGTTTTTATTCACATTAAATTACAAAAATAATTGCACAAAAATTTGAAAATCACACTTAAAGTTGGGGTAATACTTGAAGCAGAACAGACTTCTGCTAATATTACTTCTGTAGTGTTTTATATCAGAAGACCAAACAGTGCTTTTGAGCAGCCAGTAGGACACACTGGTTCATTTTTGTATTTCTTTTTAGTTTGATACTGTGCGCTAAGTATGTACCTCTGCCACGCAGCCGTTCTCTAGCACGCATACACTGGTGAAAATGTAGAAGATGATGTAATTTCAAACAGAATATAGCAACTGTACTGGAAGGAACAAGCTTACAGTAAGTAATTCAGTTTGGACAAACTGTAGCAATATGGAGGCATTTCTGGGCAGGGATGAGGAAGGGGAACGTTGGTGTCTCTGACATAAAAAAAAGTAAATGTAGATTTTACTTTCACTCCTTCTGCAGAGCTCGTTCAGAAAGTGTCCCAAGTATCATTAAAAAAAATAAAAATCCCAGCACAACCCACCTCACACCCCCCAGACCGATCTGATCTCTTTCATTGTAAACTGGTAGCTGATACTGACAAACCTTGCCTGGGACCAATTTTTCTTTCTCATTGTACCTTAGAAGAGTGAAACAGAACGAGAAGAAAGCATACAAAGTTACCTCTGTAGATACCTTGTTGTTTTTAAGTATGCCTTATTTTATCAGCAGGATTTATACTTTGATGTTGATAAGTGTACACACAATATCTTGTGATATAATGGAGCACAATTGATGCAGCACATTGTCGACTGGTATCAGTGAATTAAACAGCTATTTTCAGTAATGCACATCTTAATATGAATGCTAATTTGTATGACACATTTTTTTTTCTGCTTAGATTTTTATTTTTTAAAATAGCTGTCGCAAGGATGGGTCTGTTGACCATGCCCATATGCTATTAAAAATACACTTTGGTGTGGACTTCTAATCTCTGGGCATTTTCTCCTGTGAGTAGGATTGAAATTGGATCTGGAATAATACTTGAAACTTCTTTTAACAACAGCAGTGTGTTTCTGTCTTTTAGTATTAACAATGTTCTGTTGCTTCTGTATTTGTATTTTATGTTTAGACTTTTTATTTTTATGGTTATTGTATCTTCTCAGGACAACCATTCCCAGCTGTTTTTGATCTCATTTTCATCTCTGGCTGTGCATGTAGCAAATTGAGTGCAGTTGTGGAGATCAAGCCTTTGCACATTATTTGCAGAAATGTGCTTTGCATTCTCATTCACCACTTCCCACACCCCAGATGGGCTTTCAGCAGAGACTTGTCACTGTGCTAGTGTTCAAGCCTCTTGTGCTGATTTTTTTGTGTGTGGGTCAAGAATAATGTGTCTGCAGTACTATGTACAACCTCGCTTGCACTTGCTCAAGTTCTGTTTGTATAGGTACATATTATGTGACTTAGAGAAAAAAAATAAGTAGGGGGAAAAAAATACCTAAATAACAAAACTCATGTACTTAAGATCTAAACTACCTGTGCAGTAGAGGTTCTTCAAATTCCTTTTATAAACCCCTCTTCCTTTTCCCTTACTCTGATAATCTGCCTTTCTATGCATATAGGGTTGCGGTAGTGCAATGGAACGAAGGGACTGTTTTGTTGTTTATATTGTATGAGGAAGAGATGAGAAATTAACTTGCAGATGGGGAGGGTGAATAAATCCTGATCTTTATATGCTCTTAAGTAAGTAAGAGTATCTGTCATGGGTATTACATACTCTATACATTAGACCTTTTTAAATGTATGGTTACCAGGTGATAGTTAATGTGATAAATGTATGAACTATGCTTGGTGTAATTGTTTAAATACTGTAAAGGTGCAGCATATTTTTAACCTGTCTAAAGCACACCCCCACCTCCTTTATAAGAGATATTTGGAAGCTGAGCATGAAATGTGGTAGAATAGATGTTGTGAAAACCAAGGTGCTTATGATAGGGTTTGACATAGTGGTGAACAAGGTAAATAGTCTCTCTCTTTGAGAAAGTTCTTTTATAAAGAAGGTGGAGAGTAGTTCTTCCAGTTCTCTTTTGTGATTTATTTTTTTTCTTGAACTAAGAAGTTATTAATTAAAAAAAAAAAAAGGATATTAACTGAAGTTGTATGTTTCTGTTTCTTCTCTGGCATATTTTCTCACCATAGAAATGGATGTATGCAGCACTTGCTAATGCTTGGTTAAGCTGTTAGGTATTTGAATGTTGAGATTATACAACTAAATATCAACCTGAAACTTGGTGTAACTGAAAATGACAGGAGTTTTTGTGTCATTCCAAGAAATTATCTCAAACGTTCTTAAAAGTGTCAGATGATATCACAAAGGATCATCAGTATCTCTACAGGATTTATAACTAACGACATAAGCAAAAAAAACCTATTAAATAGATTTTTTTTTTTTTGTCAACAAGATCACTTCAAACTATTAGCAAATAGAAAAAGTTCACTACTTTTAAAAAAAGTAGTTACTATTTAAATTCCTTGCAACACTGCAATCGCTGAAGTAGCAAGCATCATACCACTACTGATTTAACAGCAGGATAAAGTGATTGTCATATTGTGTTCATCTTTATAGTGATCTAATTTGTATAAATTATAATTTTTCAGATGGCTACTGCTATTAGAACTGTTACTGAATAGAGCTTTTCCCTCGCTGACTAAACAGGATTTGCCTGCACCCCGTTCTGTCTGAAGGGGAAGATGGTGATGGCAGACATTAAACTTCACATTGCGGTTTAGCTTCCCAGGATTTTTGCACTACAGCCATTCCCAAACTTGAAGATGAATATCCTTTAATGTTGTAGATAATCTATATTAACTGTTCTTAAACCAGCTGTCATTTTTTCTTCAGACTAAATTTGAGAGAAATTAAAATTCAAGTTGAGTAATGAAAAGTACAAATGCTGTGATGTTCTCTATGCTGTAAGGACACGCTGATAGACATTCAAACTTGTAATGGTTTTGGCTTATCCTGCACTGATACTGGTGGATTTAAGTGTTTTATACTCCATTATGTCAACAAATGACTTGTAACTAATTTAGTTGGAGGAAGCTGCTGGGTTTGGATTTATGCCCTGTCAAGTGATCAGTTGCACAGCATCAGCACTTCCTCCATAAAGAAAAAAGAAAGATGGCAGCATGATTGGGAGCGAGAGAGTATCAAACATGGCTTTTGCAGCTGGAATAGCTGACAAACGTGTGCAACAGTGAGTCAATCTGAGACCCCTCGGTGTGTCTCAAGTATCTGAATCGGCCACTGTGTGGGATAATTTGTGTTGAAGCCCTGATGCTGTTTTCCTTGAAATTAATAGAAAAGTCTTGGTATTTGACACTGAAAGATCAATCATTAGCTCATTCATTCTGCAAACAAAATACAGCCATTTTGTATCAATTTCTAGACTTCAGTAGAACTGTGTAGTGCAGATGGCTTAGCCTACAGCAGAGCTTAGGGAAATAAGTAAATTTAAGTAAAAGGAGGTAGGCATTTGAGAATAGAATCCTCAATTCTAAATTACATTCTGAAAATCTGGTTTCTTATGGCCTCTTAAAAATTTCTGCTGGAAGGGGGCCTTATTTTGTACAGTCTGCCCTCCAAAAATAAACCAACAGTCACTGTGTTAGTGGAAGTTAGGAAAATGATCTCTTGATTTTAAAAAGAATGTGTGGGGATTTTGCATTTTTTCCCCCTAATTTATCTAACATTCTTTCTGCATGATGTTTGGGTACTGAGATACCACACAATTCCAAGGAATAACTTCTGAAGAAAACTAATTATACTATTTCCCACAGCAATGCTTAATATGCAAAGATTGCTTCTAAATCTGCTTTTCAGGTCATCCTTCTTTTTTTCACACTTCACCATTTTGACTTTCAATGAGGTAATTTCACCCTTAAGCTCATTAGTTTCCATAGGAAATGAATTATAAAAAATGCTAAGTGTGCCATGTGAGGTTTAACATCAAAGACATTTCTAGACAGACCATGAATATATGTTGAAGCTATATTTGGTCTCTGTTGGGTATTTTTTTCAATGCTGCTGAGTTTCAGTTGCTCCCTTTCGTTAGGTAAGTGTTGGCTTAGGACTTAATCTTTTTTTTTTTTTTTCCTTGCAGTCCAAATCACTCTCTAATTGTTTAGAATAAAGTTTAGTAACTGACTGGACAATTTGAGTCAAGGGTGTTTTGTAACAACCCAAACTAACCAACTTTGTAACCAACTGCTCTTAAAGGAAAGTTAGATTTCTGAAAGGAATCCTCAGTTCATGTTTCTGCTAGGAAGTTTTAAATGGATTCTTCTTGCTGAATGCCACTCAATCCTCAAAGTTAGGATGCAGTAGCTGCATGTTAAATCTTTTGGACTGTTTTCCCATTGAGCCTCCATTCTCAATCATTTTAGCTACCTGACAGGAAGAAACCTAGCACAGGGGATTCTTGTCAGCTTGTATAGCTTCCAGCTTTTATTTTGAAGCTGTTTCAACAACAACAATTTTTTGTTCTATTTTTCTGCTATTCAATCTACCTAACACAGTGACTGGAGGGAGTGCCTGGTATATTCTAGAATAATTACTAGTTAAAAAAGTGTACATTATTCAAATGCAGTTTTACTGAAAAGAATACTCCTTCTGTTTGTTAGCTCCATAACATATTTGGACATTTTTTTCCCATGCAATTGTGATTGAAATGATTTTCCTCCTCTTCAGCAAGTGTTTAGCATGCTTATCCCATTTGCTGCTTAGTTACAGTATGCAAAATAGCACAGCAACTGACTGTGTTACCACAAAGGTAAAGCTGAATCCCAGGCGTGAGTTGTGAGGTTTTCTGTCGTTAAAAAGTGGCAGCACAGCTCTCAGAAGTAATACAGCTGTTAGGAACAAAATAAATGTCATAAGTAATACTATTCAGAAACTAATCCCAGTCAATATTTACAGCTGAGACTATTAGAGCATTTTATTCCTCCCAGAGCTTTCAGAATATCTGAAACTTGCACTATGACTTCTTTGAAGAGTATGAGTGGAAGCTGTTTCTACTCTTGGGGGTGGAGAAGATAATTTCAGTACAGGTTTTTTTTAGCAGTAACAGCAAGAAAATATTTTATAAGTTCTTTGAAAGTACAAAATAAAACACAGATACCTCTTTAGCATTAATTTTAGTGATCTGCCTAAAACAAAAAAGGGAACTTCAAAAAGCAGGTCAGGAACTTCAGCTTAATTCTCCCCTCTGTCATACTCCTGGCCCTTCATGGCTAAGTGGGGGGATGGTCTTTGTGTACTTGCAGCATGTACCAGTTAGGCTTCACTGTCTTCTCCTGGCAGAAGACATCACCTTTGAATACCATGGTCTATTGGCCACATCTGTGCTGAGAATAAGCAGCATTGTTCCATATTGCATACTCTTCAAGAGGCCTCTTGCAACATATATATGTGTATATAGTCCACGCTGAACATGTGGTATCTGATTTAGTGTCTCATGTATAACTGGCTAAATTCTGCTACAGCAGGCAACACTGGCAGGGGTACACGCTGTTAAGCAGTATATGAAAGGAAATCCAGACTCCCACAGAAACCAGTCTGGCAGCAGTCTTCACAGGCTTAGAAAAAGCTGTGCTTCTGTGGTACAGATAGGTAGTAGAGGCAGTCAGTGTAAACAACCACCTCATTATCTCACTAGGTTACTGACAAGAGAGCAAACAGCACCTGACCCTCAGGTGTTTGCTGGCTGAATGATGCAGCAGCTTTCGTGCGCTTTCCATTGCAGCAAGTGCTAGGAAGGTTGCTGTACTGGTGTACACCACATTGTGTTCTGAGATAATGCCCGTGCAACTTTGTCTTTCAGCAAAATAAACAAAATAAGTGTCATTACAGTGTAGAAATGAATAGTTAAACACACTTTTATTGAAAAAGCCACCTTTTCCAGCCCTTCGAGTGTAGCTATTGTCAATAACTGAACACAAGAACTTTTCCAAAGTAGATTTTAGTACTTCAATCTTTAGAAATGTAATAAGTAACAGAACATTCACCCTGAATTGCAATGTATATGAATTTAATGAGTGGAAGTTATTATTAGAGTACTGAAGGCTCCTACATATTTTCTTAAATCATAAATATATTAACTCTTCCCTTTGAATCATGTAGCATTAATTTAAAAAAAAACAACACAACCCAACTTGGAGCCAGACTTCTGCAGGTCAAAATTACTCAGCACAGTCTGGTAATAACAAATGTGGAGGCTTGTTTGCTGTTGGTGTTTGAGTCAACTGCCACAGGGCATGTGTGTTTTGGCTTCCACTGCTACCAGACATAAAGCTTCTATGTCTACATGGGCCTGTAAACACCACATAAAATATACAGCAAAACCTATAATCATGTGTTCCGTGGCTCTCTCTGACATTAATAGGTGGCAAATGGAAGCTGTAATGGCAGGTGAAATCATAAATAATTCACTTAAATATTTCAGGAAGCAGACTTAGATGCCTTCGCATAGAAGGATTAAGATAACTTGGTGCACACTGTAGCTAATATAAAGGAAGATCTGTACAGAAGATTTCTTTCTGACACCTGTTTTATGACATACTATTGCTTTAAAACAATGTGCTGTGTCAGCTGCAAAATACAGCTTCATGGAGAATTCCTTTCATTTAAGAAAGCAAAAAAATTCCAAGTTGTGGGCTGAACACGTAAGAGTCTCTTGCAAGGATAGGAAAATATCACCAGGAGGCAATTAAAGTACTGATGGGGTTATTAAAGGCAATAGGACTCGCAGGCTTCCCTTTGGTTCAGTGTTCCATTGAATGCCCTGGATTTGTAATCAGGGAGGCACAGCCACTTAATAGTTCATTTCTAAAGAAAGTGAGCACTCGAGGTTTGCCCCACTTAATTTTGTCTTTAAGTCTTGCCTGCTAAAGGAAGGGAAATAGTTCTCTAGTCAATGTGCGTTACCAGCAATAAATAGCTGGTGGATACAGGATCAGAGCAGCTGCAAATATCCGAGTGCTGGATGATGAAGACTATTCCTAGTATTTCAGTGGTTTTGTACACATGCTCCTGTTGCCATGAGGAGTCACTTCAAAACATTGTGGGCAGAGGTTTTTGAAGTCTATGTAGATCTAACAAAGATAAAAGCTACATCAGACTTTTATAGACCTAGCATCCAGTATTGGGTCACTTAGCTTGTCCGTACACTTTGCTAAAGAGTTAGGATATGAGATAATCATGGTCTTTAATATTAGAGATTCTAACACTTGGTAACCTTTGTGCTAGAGTGCAGAGCTTATGCAATGCTTAAAATTACAAAACTGTACGCAAACATGCACGACTGAATTCTTACCCTTGGCTTGGCAAGGCTTGGATTGTACAGGCATAGCTAGCAACAGAATTTAACTCCTAGCTCCCAACAGAAGGACTCAAGTGATACCACAGTGACAGAGGACTGGTTTACATTTCAGATAGAAACCACCATGTAACCATCTCAGATGACTTTCATTTCTCATTACAGAAAAGGCTTTCTGCAGTGTGAAGTACTTTTTCAGAGGACACTTTCTTGTATAAACCACACCAAAACTTCATGCAGAAGGATAGAGACGAGGTTAGTGAGCATAAGGGAAGGTGGCATTTGTGCTGTGCTACGGTGTGTAGCCTCATAATCTCAAACCCAATGGGTGGGAAGCAAAGACTGCTTTTCACAAAGCTGCATCTGCCATGCTCAACTACTTGGCAAACCTTCTGCTCTGATCACGTCCCTGTTGCCTCTGTTTCTGTGAACTGATGTTTTCGGTTTTTCTGAGGGCATCACTGGACTGAAGCTTGGTGTAGCATAGGAGCAGCTCAGGTAGCACAGTTCTGTGAGGTCTCAGTAGTATTAGCAACTGTAAGTGATGAGCTCTGCTGGTCCCTGGAAGAGCTAGGGATCTTCACGTGACCTTTGTATAAAGCAGGGGATTTTGCCCAAAGGGGAAGATTAGATGTGAAGCTGGCAGAACTGTTCCCCTCAACAGTCAGAACCACTGGCTGTTTATCTGGCACAGCTGGACCATACACAGCATTTTGCTCTGACAGATGATCTCCACATTGACTAAGATGTTCAGCTAGGACCAGAGGCTGCTGATCATCCCCTTCTTCAGAAATAACAAAAACTGGTTTGTTTTTATCTGTTTCTGCCATAAGCTCCTTTGTCTTCGAACCATTGACCAAGTTGATTTTCAGTGGATTGGAGCTCTCTAGGTTTTTGGGACTTTGTCTGTTTACTGGAGATGCTGCCCCTAGGTGTCTTGAGGGATCCAAGGACCTCACATGTTTGCTGTCAGGTGAACTTGCTAAAAATCCGAAATAAGGGTTCCCAAACCTGGATTTCTTCAGATTGCAGGAGCTCAGCTTCCGCTGCCTTTGTGCAGACAGAGTGAGGGGATATGAGGCATTACTGACAGATGAATCAGAGTAAACCGTCTCTGATGCTCCCTCAATCTCAGTGGCTGAGATTACCTTTCTGGTTGGGACACCTTGGGATTTTGCAGCTGTAGGAAAACCCTGCACAAAACAATAATAAATCAGTAGACACGCCATGAAAAGCAGCTATCTTGAGAAACTTCAATTCCAAGGGAACTAAAAGTTTAAAATCCCTGTTATGTTAGAGGTGAGATGCATTCTTTAGCAAAAACCTACGTTATTACCTTAAAAAGGAAGAAACATCCTCTATTACCTTTGTAACAAGCAATTGGTTTGATGATTACAGTCAGTGAGACCTAGATATCCCTCCCACACCTATGGATTCCTCACAATTCCATAGTTATGTCAAAATAAATGTAAGGCATAACCAGGGGAAAAAAAAAAGGCCAATATCAGAACATTCAATGAGATAAACTCATCTGAAAGTATTTTCTACTGTTTTTCTGGACTGGGCATCGTTTCTTAACCTGGTGCTAACTGCTGGGAATTACAGCTTCTTAGCACTTCCAGGAAAGCCTGAATAAATTATAACGCACTTAGGCAAAAGAGTTTCTCATACACCAAGCAAGCTGGACTGAAATGTGGATCACATTGCAGGTTGGAGATGCAAAGCAGTAGGCTAAGGCAAAAATGTGTCCCATCAGTGAGCACCTGGGGGTACTGGGGCACAGACCCCAACCACCATGTCCTCCCCTCCTTGGAAGACTTACGCTGTTGTCAACCAGCTTTGTAAAGGGACTGTTGGTGGTCCAGCTACACCACTTTTTCTGTAGCTGTGGTATTGGAGCCAGAAAGTCGTGGAAAGTGCGGGCACTCCATGTGCGTTGTCTGGGGCAGTGATTTTCCAGCTGGACGTTCCCCTTCTCAGCAGCATCTGCTCCTGCAGCTGCATGATTAGAAGTCAGCCAGTCAGACACAGAGGCAGGGCTTGTGACACTTCTTTTTAGGTTTTTGTCCTGTAAAAAGTAAAAAAAAAAAAAAAAGGATTGTTTACAGCATCTTTCATCAAACGGCTTTTAAAACACTTTAAAAGTAGTGCAAGAGACTGATTTCTTCAGTGGTTCTCTTCTCAGGACAAGATATAAGAATGCAACTTCTTGTTCTTCCAGCATGCTGCCTGAAACTCGCTGCCTTCCCTGGATGAAAGTTTTACCTTGCTTCCCCAGTTTCAGGTTTGACACTGAACTGAGATATTTCAGTTACATAAGAAATAAAGTCACTCTCACTAACAAAATGCATCAAATATCTACAGTTTTGTTGTACAGGAGATACCTAACAGATCAGAGCAGTAAACTCAGCTGTACAAAACATAATTCTTCCACCCTGCTGGGCTCTTGGAAGGTTTCAGATGTGTCTGTCTGGGGAGAAAAAGAACTTCAAGGGGATTGGGGCCCACTGAAAGAAATCCAGAAGCAAGCAATGAGACAATCCCAAGTCTCAAAACCACATGATTCGGGAGGGAAAACTGAAGTAAGTGGTGCTCTTGGGCTTTTGTTAGGGAAGAATCAAGAAAAATAAAAGAATTTTTTAAAAAAGAGAGAAAGGTAATAGTCTGTTCTAGATGTCTGGGGTGAATAGAACAAGAAACATGGGACCCAGACTGGGGCCAAGGAGATTTTCATTTTACATAAGGAACACTTTTCAGGTGGAAAATGTGCTTTAGGAGTAGAACAAGGCATCCAGACAGGTGTAAAATTGGCATCATCGAAAGGTGAGACCACATTAACATTGCCACCAGCTCTGTGTATAAGCAGAGTCTATCTGACATGGGAATGAACTGAGAACTTCTAAAGGTCTTTTCCATACTTATTTTGTATGTCCTGATGTTACATTTAAAATCACAATTTTTGTCCTTAATATTGATGTATGTTTACAGTCAGAAAAGTTTAAAAATCCTGACTGTCTACAAATTTCCTTTAATTCTTACTAATACTTCACCTGTTACTTAGATAAGCCTTGTACTCCACAACTCTATATGTATTTTTGATTTTCAGCTCTGCTAATATGGTTGTCATGAGAAGAATGCAAAATCCACATTCCCAAAGTTTATGTAGTTCTTAAAGAGAGTCTGAAATAAATCCCACAGTGTCCTGGATTTAAAAGTCCTGAGAAACCAGAATTTTGTTATTTGTTATTTCTGAGAAACTGAATCTCTCAAGTTTCTTCAGATCAAAGGAACTATTTAGTTAAGATGTCATATTGGAAGTGGATGGGCAGAGAGGCAAGAAATTAGCTGCTACAGCAGAAAAAAAAGAGAATCTCAGTAGGAAGCTGGGAGAGGCTTCAGGCTCTGGATAAGTTTGTTCCAATATTAAGCTCTTAGTCTCAGATTTGATTAAAGTAACAATCTTTATTTATAAATATATAAGCCAGCTGCCTTCTCCTCAGAAGCCTCTTCAGCTGTCTTAGCATTTATTATTCTAATACTATTATAAGTACCTCCAAACTGGTGTAAAAGTTAGCCACTGGTTTTGCCATAGATATACTGGAAGTAACTAAGAAGATAAATAATGTATTTTCTAGATCTTTGAAAATATTTTAGCAAAAGCTGTTTCTTAAACCTCCATGAGAATACTCATTACTCAAACCGTTGCATTTGAAACTTGTAATGTCTGAATAGAAGGCAGAGGTCATAGTTACAAGTTAGCCAAAGGCTGAATAATGGACTTATACCAAACAGGACTTAGAAAGGAGGACTTCTGGAGGACACCTCAGAAGCCCTCTGAAAGCCATCCTGCCCTCCACACTAGTCCACGGGCAGAGACGTGCTCTTGCTCTCCCAACTCCTGCCTCCTGTCAGGTAATTGATTTCTTCAAATGACTTTTTAAAGCTGAAAAGCAAAAAAGAGTTTATCACTGGCTTCTGCCTAGCAAAGTTGAGGACTAACTGGAGAGTACAAGACCAAGTGGCCAGTCACCAGGGCTCAGTAAAAAGATTTGTATCATTTTTTAAATGAAAGCTCCTTACATCTTGCTTTGGCTAGTTGAGCATTTTGGGCAAGGTGAGTCTGACAGTGTCATTTTCTGTACTGCAAAGGCTCAGCATTTCACACATCTTTTCACATGAGGATAACTACTGAGCTCCTGCCAAGAAAGTGGCTACACACCCGTGGGTAACTCATCCCACATGCCTAGTGCCAGTCCACAAAAGCTATGCAGCATACCTCCTGTGAGACCCAGAGGCTTAAGTCAGAGCTGGCTGGCCAGCTGCATTTTACACCCTAAAAATACACATTTAGAGCTTAAATTGTAAACATGTTTATTTCCAACATCCAGTAACCCTGAGTAACTCAAGTGGCCTGAAGAGATGCCACTGGAGTGCAGGTTTGTAATTAGCCTGCTGTGCTCAATTACCCCCTCTTGGAGAGGATGGTCTTCAGCTGGGGGGAAAGGCCCATTGCTTTCAAAGAGGCTCTGTCACCCTTCCTGGATAGGTTTTCTGCTCTTTAAGGGATTTTTATGAGAACACTGATTCACTTGTGTGTAGCACGGACATCGCTGAGAAGGCACCTCCCGAGTTCACAAAATGGTAAATCACTTCAATTCTTTGGGTCACCTTCATTTAGAATGGTTTAACATTAAGTATTTTATATATAATTCTTCTCTGACAGATTACTTGCAGAAGGGATGGCAGTAATTTATTTATTTCTCTTTGTTTATTTGAACCGGAGTGGGGGAAAAGAGGAAGGAAAAGGGGTTTCCCTCCTGTCTAGAAGGTGTATTTGTACGTGACTGCCACCAGGTGAAGCTCTCTGCACTGGAAAGGACCAAGGAGTGCAGGTGTTCAAGGGTGCCCAGTATGAGCACTAAAGCAGCTCACAGTGCCCTGCTCTTCAGAAGGTATAAAGTGTTTGGGCAAGGGAAGGCACCAGAGCTGTTTTGTTTTCTTTCCCTCTTTTTCTTAGCCAGGGTGGCTGACTGGAGGAAAAGCTCAGCACGTGTCCCATGCTAGCGTAGGAAAATCCTGACCTGTGTGGCCTCCTGGCTGATTTCCTAATCGAATGCAGGGATACAGAATGCTTTTGTTTTGTGAACTGTGACAGAAGTATTACACAGGCTGTCCTGGGACATGTGAGCTCCTTACACTGGTTGTTTCTCCCCTCGTGGGAAAGAGAGAGCAGGCACAGGAAAGGAGGGTATTGACCTGGGAAAAGCTTTGATAGAGATTTGCATTGGATGTGCTCTGTCAGGCACTGTGCTCAAGGTTGAAGAGGTGGCAGACAGGCCTAAGGTTTCTGAGCTATCATCTGTTTATAAACAAATAATTGACCAGGAGTACAGGGAAAAGAGAACTTACTGAACTGATTCAGCCTTCTGTGTGTGCATTTGAAAGGACCCCAGTGCTTTCACTTGAAATGCTGTTTGTTTGGTTTGTTGTTTGGTTTGTGTTTTTTTATCATACACTGTTAATGTTCACATCAGCCTGGTGAGACAGCTAAACAGCTTTCTGACAAACTCAGGAACTGAGTAACTTCCCTGAACACTCAGTGGTGGGCAGGAGCAAGTCTGACTCCCAGGCCCTTTAGTTGCTACAAGCAATGTGTTTAATGGCATAGCTTCCTTGCCAATTAACATCTTTCTGAGGGCTGGTCCTACTGCCTGCTGGCAGACCTCTACATTATCACCCATCGGATCCAAGGTAGATTTCTGCACTTGCTCTTCTCAAAGCTAGGAAGATGCTGACTTGGGGGATCGCAGCCCATATTGTTTAATAGCAGCTCAGCTTGAGGGTTAGGAGAGCTGCCTGGCACAGCCACTACTTTTCTTGAAAAGCAGGCAGTAAATGTAAATAGACAGATATGATGAGTGCTGTCCAAGAGGGACATCCTGTGGCTTGCTAGAGACACCAAAGAGCATTCTTACCTGTATTCTGTAGGTGGTAAAACTCAGCCCACTGGTCCCAGGTCCAGCAGAAATAATAAACACTTCATCGCTCCCAGTCTCCGTGGTCACTGCAGATATGGAGGAGGGCACATCTGGGTCAGTGTCCTGAGGAGACCGTTCTGTGCTGCCTCCACAGGAAGTGACTGAGAAAAGAGCAAAATTAATAAAGACTTGCTTGCAGGAGTCCGAAACATCTGTTCCCAACTCCTTGACAAATTCTTCTCCCTGTCTCCCTAGACAGTCTAGAGCAGACTTTGGCTGTCTGCATCACCAGCCAGAAAAATCTTCAAGCCAACACTTTGGTCTCCTGAAACTGCAAACTTTTAAAAGCAAAACAAAAAGGGAGGAATGTCATTGCATCTGTGTTCTAATAAAGACAGACCCAAACTGAAATCCTTTGCAGTAAACACGTGGGGCTGTGCTGCAGATCAGAAATTTGCAGATTTGTTCAACTCGTTCTTTATTTGTATTTACCCCTGTTAATACTGGGAGCTTAAATCCTAGCAATGCTGCTCCTACAGACAGCCTTATGCTCCAGGGACTGCCACAGAAGCATGTGCATGCCTGTCTTCCCAAGGGGTGTCCATCTGGTCCAGGCCAGGAGAGTTCTGCCCACAACCTCCTAGATGGGAAACTGTCATGGTTGGGAGCAAAAAATTATCTTTTTAGGAAGATATCATTGCGAGAGCTGTGTGTAATGGCTGATAGTTTAGTGGGAAACTGATGGTACACAACATCAAGTAGATCCCCGTGACCTTCAGTATCCAAAAGAGGCACAATGATACAATTCATGTGTTTTGACTCAAAATAGCAGCAAGTGACATTATCCACAGCTTGGCTGGGGGTCTCTTGTTCTTGAAACACACTGTGAAGTAAATGTCATCTAAAGCAATCTCATCCGTAAAGCTCTTCAGAAAAAGTTCGCTCGGGGAGTCAAAGTTGCCCAAAGCCAGTGTAAAGATTGTAAACCCATCCTTTCCAGACAGTGTTAAATGTAGGGCAGGAGAAACTCTTCCACAATTTATGGAACTTACAGTTGTTTGTAGCAGCCTGAACCCGACATGTTTGCTCTGCTAACCCAGTGTCTCGGCAATGCCATGTGCTATGACAGCTTTTTTTGGCAGCATCCTGGAGCTGTGCTTGTGCATGCTCCTTGCCAGGGGAATTACCCTTCCATCGAGGCGGGAGAGCAGCAAGGAATAGTTCCCACAACAAAAGCTTTCTGCTGTGAAGTGACTCTCCAGCTGTGTATGGGCAAGACAGTGAGGAGGACAGCAAGGAAGAAACGATCTGATTAACTGGCCGGGGGCTACGGGGTGCCCTGACCTGCTCCGGCCGCTGCCCCGTGCTTACCCGCCTGCTCCCGGCTGACAGAATGGTTGTTGTTTTCATTCTCCCGACTTGGCACCACCAGCTGGAGCTCATTGATATCGACGGCAGAGTTCTGGATCCCGTTCTACAACTCAGAACATGCCCCAGTAAACATCGTCAGATAAACAGTGCAACAGCCAATATGAAAGAGAGAAACAGAAATTGCTGAAGCCATCAGCACTAACCTCCTGGTCACTGCATGCGTTGGATGAGCTCCTTTTGGGGCACGTTCTCTGCCTGAAAAGGAGAGACAGCAACAACAACAACAAGCCCACGAGTGTATTAAAGACACGTAGAAGGAAAGGTCTCAACTGTGCTCATCCTGCAAAGGGGACCCAGCAAGCCCGAGCTCACCTGCCCACAGGAGCATCCAAAATACTTGCCAAAACTCAGAGCAACAAGGCCTGTAGGCCAGGGGAGAAAAACATATGCTCATGTAATGGAAAGTGAGCTGGAGAAGGACATGTCATCATCACTGCAAAAGTGGGAATAGAGTTCAGACCTCTGCCAAGTCCCACCAGGCTCCCCCTCCCACCAGCTGCTCTTTCACGTCACTCACTGAATAGCAGGACTGAAATCCTGCCTTCAGTCTGGGCAGTGACATCATTCTCATCCTGTTAGAATAGCCAGTGTTGCACCCTGGATTATATTTAGCAAGCAGAGAGCATCAGATGTTGCTCATTTGTATGAATATTTTATTGAAAGAGAGTGCTGTGGCAGATCATTACTGGGCCTTTTGGCCAAAGGGAGATAAACCCACGTTCTTAACCATTTTTTCACATTTGTAGTAAAACTGAGATTATGAAACAACTAGTGTTATTTACTTTGGGGTGAAGGAGACTTAAAGAGACCCAAAAAAAGGCTGTCAGTAATAAACACGATAATGACTGAAGCAAGGGTATTTTGTCTTTGTGCACAGCAGTTCTCTACAGGACAGTGCAGAGACACGTGGGAGAATTAAGGCACTGACCAGATAGGATTTGACTCGTGTTGCTGTTTCCCCTACTATCTGTGCTGTTGGCTGGCATTTTTCTTCTTGTTGTTGGAGAGGTTGGTTTGATTTAAGGTGCGTAAGCTCCTCCATGCAAGCTTTTTTTGGTAGTGATGTGTTGAAGCCAAGATTCCAGGTCTTCAGTCGCTATTTCATTACTGTTTGATTTTTAGAATGGGGGCTTATGAGGCTGGCTGGGAGCCAGCGTCTGCTCCATCTCAGGCATGGTGGGTTTCGTTCTTTCACCGTATCATTGGATCACTTAACAAAATGCTTATTGACTGACAAGTGAATTGAGGGAGATAAAAAAACCCCATGATGTGCCCCCAGCACTACTCCCAGTGAATACAGAGGAGACTACAGAAAAAAAGGAGAGTTGGCGCTTGAGAATTTAATCCAGAAGAGGTCTAGCCATAGCTGTTACTCCAGAAGGCACAGTGGCATCAGCCAAAGTTTGAGCTTCTCAAGGGATCTGAGGGCTAAAGCAGGGAAGGCTCTACCTTAGTGCACTGACTCAGGAAGGGGGAGCAGGGAAAAGCTACCAATCAGGAGTGGTGGTGCCTTATCTGGCAAGAGCACACCAACTAAGAAACACTTCAGAGTGGAAAATGTGTGTAAATGTTGCAGGCACACACACCAGAAACTTTTTTATCAGGCACCAGAACAATTTCATCAGGAGTGACCTAGCCAAACATGCACCAAAATAATGAATCAGTGTGGTGGTCAAGGCATTCAGGTAGCTGGTGGGAAAACGATGTGATTCCCTGCTTTCTCCATATTGCATTCATTTTTTAATCTCTTCCCCTCCTCCCAGCTCTTTCCTGCCAAAACCCATGACAAATATGTAATCAAATCTGATATATTTGTATGAAATATTCTTGTTCCAATTAACTGGCACGTTACAAGCAAATTGGTTAAAATATTCCCACCCAGGGATTAAAGAGCACAAATGAAATGTTCCCATCTAAGAAAAAACAACTTGGCACATATTCCTTCCACACTGAACATCAGGCATTGGTAACCCAGACTTCTTAGTTATCTGGATGATCTCACTTAAGTTTTTTTATTTGAACTTTTAGCATGACTTGAAGTGTTTGAGGTTGAAGCACAAATAAAAATGTGTCCCTTGGACTCCTGTATACAGCTGTCCCATTTAAAAGATATTCATATTCTCTGGGACAAAGCTGAAAAGATAAAATATTCATTTTAAGAGTCTCAGAAACCAACAGCTGTGATAAACTATAGGTAGACTAGGCAAGTTCTGCATTAAGAAACGGAAATACCTTGCATCCATTTGGGTCCTTTCCTTGCCATTGTTTATAAAAGTTATGCTCTACAATATTTAGCAGGCACTGTAGCTACGTTGAAATCCATGCTGCAGTTTGGCAGCATGAACCAAAGGGAGATTAAGGTGCTCACAGCAAAGATGTTTTCTGTACGAGAATGGTAGAACAAGAGGGAATCGGAGAAGGAAGACTCTTGTTCTTCCCAAAGTTTAAATTAGGATCAAGAAGTGGTAACAACCTGAAATGTCTCCATTTTAACTTTTTCTTCCCTCATCACACTTTGGATATTGAGTGTCTAATTTCCACTGAACAATTTTATTTACTGTTGAAAACAGGCACGTGCAAAGGTTAAGAGTTTCTAGATCAGGGCAACAGTTTTGATGGAAACATGAGATATTATTTTTTGCTTCTAGTTCACGCTGCTGCCACAGTGCCTGGAGAGATGTGTTAGTTTGCAGGACTGGGGATCTTAGTCTTTATTTACTTATTGTCCAGCTGGACTACATCTCCCAAAGCAAACTGCAGAACCACACCACCAAGGAGACCAGAAACTTAATCAGTGTGCAGCTCATGGATATAAACCAGCCAATGTGCAAATACACCACTTCCCATCATTCCAAAGAAGTTGCTTTTAAAACAAAACAAAAATGCTTTAAACTTCTCAGGTAAACAAAAAATTCAAGTCTGTTGGAAGCTTTGTGAAAACCACCCTGTGTGTTCCCTATTAGGCAGCTCCAGCCAGGTCTGTCTGTCTTAGGACTCTATCTAAACCAGCCTGATGTAGCTGGGTCTTCCATTTATGTCCCTCTACACAACAGGAGAGTTTTTGGGGTGTGCCTAACACAAGGATGGTAGAGAAAAGGTCTGGGTTTAGCCCAGAAGTGACAAGGAATCTCTAGGAAGGCATTATATGACAAAGGAAAAGTTTCACCCCCAGGTGACTGTCAGGCTGCAGGCAGTGGCTGGCAGGGCAGAGATGGCAGCACATGGTGACTTGATGAAATAGCTGTACCACGAAGGGGGTTGTAATTGGAAACAGGTCGTTGGCAGGCTATGCAGATGTAAAATGCAGTTGCAATCCATGGGTTGCAACCATCAAGCAAAAGTCTGACTGCACTGGACAGGATTAAAATTAAATAAGGTGGACATGTCTGTTGTTCCTGGGGCTTGGGAAAGAAAATAAAAAATTCCCCATTACTCAAGCCAGGCCTCATGGCCAAAAGTAATTAGAATTATTGGCCAACTAACAACTGAAGCTTTCATTCCCTCCCCAAACAGCAAACAAAAGCTGCAGTGTGGCAGAGACTTGGAGTTTCCCCAGAGAGCTTTGCCCTGGCTGAATGCAATGAGCCTGAGCAGACACTGCTGACGACTTGGTGCATGGGAGTGGCAGTAGGTGCCAAGCCCATCCTGGGCCATTTCTATCCCTGGCAAGGCAGAGCCTGCTACTTTTAGCTGAGCAAGAGCAGCAGATAGAAACAGAAAAGAAAAAATCAGCTATACCTGGTACCAGAAGAACAAGTATGAAGAGAAAAGAAAGAGGAAGACAAGTTTACAAAACCAAGAGATTGAAGGATACAATGAGAGCCCTTTGCCATGGCATGCTCCAGCCAGGACGAGTATTACCATGCCTCAGAGAGCTGGTCCCATTGCTGACCATGCTGCATTGTTGAAGCATCTTCATTTCTCCCTTCAGCCCACCCCTTGCCACTCTGAAATTTTCTGCAGCGAGGACAGGCTGTAGCTAATATACATTTGACACCTGATTTCAAGCCCCTGTTTAGGGAAAGAAGCATAAAATAGAGCTTGCTGGGCTCCATCTAGAAGAACTTTGGATGTGCTTAATGGCCTCTGCAATCTTATTTTGAGCTGTATTAGAAACCCACAGCTGGAAAGTATAGGTGAGTTCCAACCAGTGCCAGTGGCTCTGGAGCCAGAGACCAATACCCTCGAAGTAGTTAGCCCAGTAAAGAAGGGAAAAAAACCAACAAACAACAAACCTCTTTCAGAGCAATATTAGCAAGGTTACGCAGCATCACTTCCACATGCATCAGATCTCACTTTAAGTCTGGTAAGAAATAAAGTATTGTAATCCAGGCCTCTCTGGAAGAGCATAGAGGGAATATAGGCAGCTGGGATAGTAAATGGCCTTTCAAGAGGCTAAAGGACTAGGGACAGTCCCTGTTTGCATCCAGCCACTAGTTGACTGAGGTATATCTTCATTTAAAAAAGGAGTCGTAGAGTGGTGAAAAGCTGTGAATGCCAATGTTACAAGAAATCAGTCTAATCCTGATCCTGTGCCATAGGACCCCTGCTGGAATGTATTTGCAGACCACATCATAAAAAATTTTGGGGGTAGAGAGGGCAGGAAATTTGTTCCATTTTTAATCTGTTTGTGAGCAAGAGCAGAATATTACTTTTTGTAAACACCTGACAAGTAAAAAGCCAAGTTGCTCATGTGAGCAGTATGGCCTGACTTTCTAAACAGCCAAGGCAGAGTAAACTTCAGCCAGTGAGATCTCGGATTGCTGGTGTGCTTTTTGGTTTGAACGATTCTCTGCTGAAATGAAATAGAGGGTAATGGAGCGAGAACAGTCAACTCAACATATGTATCAGCCTAGACTGCTGCCATAGTGAAGGGAGCATGTTTCTGTCTCTTTTGAAGATTGGCAGGAGTATAAAATTAAAGTATTTGGTATCTGGACGATATTTTCCACCAGACGTTTTCCTTTAGAGCAAGCAAATAAAATTGTGGTCTGAATTAGCGTTCTGCTAGCTCTTTAAAAAAGGAAAAAGGTCAGTTAGTTATTACACATGCAAGTTTAACTCTACAGCTACAAGAACCTCAGATCCTGAAAGCAGGAATGTCTATATACAGCAGAAGAAATTATATTTAAGCTTTACCACTTTGCCCATGACCTCTTACACCCAGTATGATGGTCTATGTTTTATAGTTATTCAGGAAGAGCTAGAAATGTAGAAATGTCCAAAAGGACAAGGAAAACAAAGTTCCTCTATCAAACCAACCTCAATGAGCAGGAGAGGCTGGGCAATCCCAAGACCTTTTGTGTTTGAGGATGTACAATAGATAATGCAGGGGCTGCAGGAAGAGAGGACAGACCAGTTGCATGCTGCCACTGGAAAATGAATGTTCTAATTGGTACCCAGTCATCACAGTGGAGCCCTGCAAGGGACAGTATTTGTTTCAGTTTACCTGATGTTTTCATTGAAGTCAAAACATTTGAAAAATAATGATTGTTTTGACAAAACCTGGGGAGCTTGGGCTCTGTTTTGAATGTGTTGGAAAGAAAAAAATAAATCACTGTTTCTACAAAAATATTTTCACTAGGGAGTTAGTAGGAAAAATGCAAACACATGCTGGGAGGTGGAGAAGCTTTCTTCTGATTGATATAAAGGAAAAGAAATATATAAAATAAAATCAGTTGACTGAAGAAGTATGCTTTTGTCACTGGCTGGCTTTAGCTGTTTAATTAGTTTGCATAAGGACCTGGAAATCAGCAACCCAGCCTGACCATCAGCTCACCTGACTCTGTCATTTCAGATGACATTTTGGGACACTCAGGTACTGCAGCATGGCTCTCAGCTGTTCCCTAGCAGTCAAAGGGGTGTGCAGACGACTGCCTAGCAGCATGAAGTGCATTGACATTAAAATATCTGCACGGTCTCTTGAATAAAACATGCTACAGACTGGAAATGTTATTTAACCTTAATTCCAAATGGTAATACTTTTGTCATTATTTACTTTTCTGCAGACCATTAGTGATGGTTAGAGTCAGACTGTGGAACTGCTGTGAAAAGATACAGTGGCTGGCAGCCCAGCCTGCTCAGGAGACTTGGGGAAGGATGATTTTTCTGTTCTGCATTTGTCCATTGGCTACTTATCCCAAAACTGAGGTTCAAAGGCACCACTGCAACTGAAACTAAATAATACCCAAAAAAGTCCTCACCCTTCAGGTATTTCTGCAGGAAAAAGAGAATATATTGAAGGCACAGGAGCTGCAGAACTAGGAAAAATAAAAAAAAAAAAAAAGAAAAAAGAAAAAAAACAGAGGAGCCTAGGGCAGGTGTAGGGACTGGCATTTGTCTCCTCTGTATACACGAACTTCACTGCATTTAAAGGACAGTAAGTGTTAGTAGAGCAAAGGAAACATAACTTTGTTTTCTGCTCTTTTTCCTGCATGGGTAATATCACATGCTTCAAGGGGTCAGGTGTGCATCATCTTACCTGCAAACTATGCAGAAGGCAGAAAGCAAAGCAAATGCAAAGAAGACCATCCCTGTTATAATTGCCATCATCATCATGTTTTCCTTTCTCTCCTGCCTCACAGCATCTACAGTGTTAGATTCGGTGATGTTCTTGTATTCAAAGAGCATTGCGAAGCCTCGGCCCCGGTCAGTGGTAGTGATCAGTTCCATGATGACTTCAACCATTTCCAGAGATGAACCAAAGACCATGGTCTTGTTTAAAGGTGAATTTGGTCCACAGAAGCGAGAGGAAAATGTGATGAGATCAGAAACGTATAGTACATCATGGGGACAAATATCCACTGATGTCTGTGGGCTGGAGGAGACTTCCACGGGCAATAGTGTTGTGGGAAGACTCCAGCTCTCTACTGTAACTTCATCTCTCTCGCTAGCAACTAGGTGGGAAAGCAAGATTTTCCCTTTCAAATCTTCTTCTGTTTCCAGTCCACTGCTATTTTGCCTCTGCGTTGTGGCTCTTCCAGCCATAGCTGATGGCAGTTCTTCTGTTTGAGCCTTAGTAATCTCTTTGGGTTCCTTCATCTCCTTCGACTGATTTTCTTCAGATGCTTGTTTGGCTTCATCTTTTTTTGAGGCAGCTCCTGGAAGTTCATCCAGGTAGCTAGTAAGGTCCTTAGACTGATCTCCTGTGCTGCTCAGATTCTGAGCCACCTTTGACATCCAGGTCTGGAGAGAGGGTTTTGTAGTATGGAGAGCAAAGTCCAGGTTTTCCTCCAAGGAAGGCATGTCTTTATTTCCTGTTGTAGTGGGGACTGAAATGCCATCCAAGGGGGTTGGAGTTTCACTAAAGCTTTCAAAAATGTCAAAGTCAAAAATTTCCAAGATAAGGTGGGTTCTCATGGGAATGAAAAATTGCCAAACACAGTGTGTCCCTGCAGAGTAGTTGTTTGGAAAACCTGGTGATAAAATCAGGCCTCTCTCCATCGATTCCACCACTGCACCACAGGAGTAATACACCTGGGAAATAAAACAAATAAGCTTACATCTTGCCAGAGATTATATACTGGATACAGTCTGCCAGACCTACTGAAGGTTTTTTTACTTACCCTTCAGGGACTGGTATAAAATAGCCTCAAGAAAGGCAAATTCATTAATCTTGTACAAGTCTACCTTGTCCTTTGCCATTTGGAACATTAACATACTATGCGAAGCCACTCCTAGAGACTATGGAAGTGTACCCTGAATGAACAACCTCCACAGAAATAGAACCCTGATGAGTAATTCACATAATTCTCACTTTCTACTACTGACCACAGTAGCATCTATTTCTGCTGTTGGGTAACATACAACTTTTTGACCACATAAATTTGTAGCTGTGTGATAAAGATCTTAAGAAGCTAAAGAAAAAAAAATGTGTCACCACAGCATCTTGAAGTCTGTGTTATATTCATTGTAAAATCACTTTTTTAATGTAAAAAAAAACAAAACACAAAAACAGCAGCCCTAATCTCACATTGATGATTACCCATGATTCATCCATCCAACTCATCTTCTGTTTCAAAGACATTCAGCCTTATTTACTTCAATAAGCAGTAAAATCCAGGTGGTTTGATTGGATAAATTTTCTCTTCAAATGCAAAGCCTCTCAAAATAGTGCTAGCAGATACCAGCTCTCACTAGTAAACTAGCAGTCAACATGCATTTTACAGAACACAGCAATACATGAAATTGGCATTTCTTCCTTCTCCATTAATAGCCTTCAGACTCCAAAGAGGAAGGAAGTCCACGAAAGGGAGCACTGCCATGCTGCTGCTTCTCTAAAGGTACATGAGGCTGCTTTCACATGTCATATTTACAACTACCTTCTCCCAAAGAGACTCTCAGAGCCCTTTTTGAAGATTCTTTCATAAATTTGGAAAGCACAGAGCCCTGACTGCACCTTGGGCAATTGTTTTTGAAAAGGAAAGAAAATAAGTCAGAAGTACTTAGGTCACAAGCCCTATCTAGGAGCATGGGTTTGCAAGCATTAATTGGAAAAGAAAGGGAATGCTTTGGGTTTGGTGTTTTTTTTTTTTATTGGAAATGATTAGTTGTCTTGGTCTGTTATCTATTTAAACACAAAGGAAGCTTGGCAGCAGAACAAACAAAGCTTATGAAGTCCATATAAAGCCACAGAGATCAAAATACTCCACATTTTTTTTTTTCTCCTAGTCCCTCCTCTTGGCTTTTATTGAAATATTTTATTGAAACAGAAAAAAAACAAACCAAAACAAAACCACATGCACACAAAAAAAAAGAATTGCAATGCCAAATGTTAAAAGCCCTTAAATAAAAACAAAAAGTCATGACCTTTGTTTTCCAGCAGGTGCTATTCACATTCTGAGTTATTTCAGGGTGGATGGCAGGATGGAAATAGAAAAGGACCAAAACACCAATGTGGGTGGAAATTGTATTCTGTATTCACCTTGAAATCCAATCTTTGACTTTTAGAAGTGTCATTTAAATCAAAGCTTATGTTAATTATAGTGGAATAAACTACAGGCTTCTCATTTAAGACACTTGGTCTGGACTGTGTCTTGAAGTGTCAAGTGGAAAAGAAACTATGTTTGTGTGCCAAATACATATTATTCTCTGTCTAGTGCCTTAGGGGTCCCACAGCTTGTAATACTAAAATAAACTAATGGGACCTTACTGATCTTTTCTCTAGGAGGTAAAATTTGGGGGTTTAGCCAGAATTAACTAATTCATGGTAAAAATCCAGGTAAAAATACCAAAACTACCGATCCTCACATTTAGGTCCATTGCTAATTCACATCAGATTTACAGATACATATGTTGTCACTTGGATTTTACTGAAAACTAGCTGGTTTGCAATGAATATGCTTGTCTTCCCTCAGGGAGACAACTGCTCCTACACTTGGAAGAAGGAAAGACGGATTTTCTGTCTCTTCTCTCATATTCCTTTTTTCCATCCTGGAATATTGGTGCAGACTTGCCTTTGTCCCATGGTAGTCTTTGGAGCTCATTTTTAAATGAGATATATGCATAGCAAAAATCAGTAAATAATGCCTAACTTTTCAGCTAAAATACAGACCCAGTTTTGGACCCAGAATGTTCACCAGAACTGCTGCTATTGCAGGGTGGTACTTCTGGATGTGGGAGGATTACAGGTTGGCCCAAACTTCCTTAAATTAGCAGTGTTTGAGGCTTGAGATGTTATTTTGAGGAATATGTGAACTGATCCAGTTGTCTTTTTTTCAGACACTGAGAAGGCGCTTGGAGGCATTCACAGCCCCACCTCTACTGCCAGAAGACTTTGTTAACACTCAGAAGTAGCAGCCATCAATTCAGTGGATCTTGTGGGATTAATCACCCAAGTGCTGAATGGGTAAGTGCACCCCCCACAAATCCCTCCCCCCCACTCTCAGGATAGGTTCCCTTTCCTGTCTTCATATTGACTTAAATCTGCCATTATTTGTGAGGAAATATCTTGCAGTCTGTGTACATCCAAGGAGTCTTGGATTCAAACTGAAATATTCCCCTACGAGCCGTGCAGCCAATCTAATTTAATCCCAGCAGGTACCCTGCATCCTCAAGCCCGGGCGAGGGGCGATTTGTGTAACATGTGCATTCCAGAAATAGGGCTGAAAGGTCATGGTAGTGGGGAGTTGTTCACTTAGTATGGCTTGGGAGACCGAAAGGATTCAAGTCTTGCTCTGAGACCAGGAAAAAAACCCACAAGGGACAGGAAATGCAAGACAGATCCAGGGGAGAGGGGGAAGGATTTCTGATTAATTTATAATCCACAGCTGAATGACTGACAGAACTGTTCAGTTCATTTGATTCACCCATTATGAAGGCCGAGTTTCATCAATTAGACACAGATGTTCCCTTCTGCAGCAAGTTATACACTCGTGGGCTTTTGACAGAGGTATGTCAAAAATTTGCCACATTTTTAATCTTTGCAAATGAGAACTGGTTGTTGGGTTTGGGGTTTTTTAAATAACGCTTGATATATGCCCACACCAATTAGATCAGTTATGACCAGGGAGAAACAGATTACCAGTCCTGTTCATCTGCTATCCAGTACTTCCCAGTCTGGCTAGGAGCCCCAAATGTTTAAAACAATTGTGTTGAACTGAACGTCCAGCCTGCTTTGGTCAGATATACCCTACCTGCCTTCTGAATTAGAACAACTGGGGAACAGCATTTAGCAGGTTACAGAGAAGAATTCAACTCTCAGCTACTGCTTCTGGGCCAGAAATTCAATGGTTGGATATTTCAGAACATGCCAAGACATTGCATTTCCCCTTTTCACACTCCACAGCCCACTCAGAAGCTCAAATCTATGACCATTACTGAAAAATGCCCAATTGTCATGCACTTACCTTCTCTTGTGCTGACATTTGGTCTCTCTAGAAATGAGTAGTTAATATTGACATCAGATTTGAGCTACATAATTAAGATACACCCATGTAAGGAGTTGTAAGGCCCCTGCACCAGGAAACACAGGGCTAAGGAGTACAAGTAGGACCTCGAGTTAGTCCCTCATAGTTGATTCTGGCAGTGGTTCCTCGATGGTGGAATGAATGCTCTGCTGCCCTCTGAAGTGCAGGTTTGCAACAAACTCATGTGCGATGCAGTTCTTAAGCATAAAGCTCTGCTGGGTTGGGACAGATGTGGTCACAACCAGCTGCAAGTTGTTGTTCAGACACCAGTGTCTCCTACCTGAGGAGCACCATTTCTCAAAGCAAGAGCAAGCCCTTGATATGTAGGGATGCAGCACAAAAGCCAGTATGAATTCCTTCAAACTGGATGCTATACACCAAAGAGCTCTTGAGCAGCAGGTGGCACTGATAAAAAGCAGAGTTCTCATTCAGAAAAGGTAAAAAATAATTGTTTTGGCCAGGTGGGAGCTTATTATAAGGCCCAGCCAAGTATAAGCACAGGAAAGAGTAGTTATTATCATCTGAGCAATATAACCCTCAGCTCTGCTCTCCACTAGCACACCACCTACCGGCGCAGCTCTGAAGCCTCTGCATTATTCCAGTAGGAACATTGTCAGGGAATCGACACGTTCTAAGGGAATCCCGCTTGCTAAGAATAATTTAATTAGCACCCTTTCTTTAATCACAATTACTGCCAAACAAAGCACCAGAATAGAGTTAGATCAGAAGCACACACAGAGCAAGCTCTTCATTTTGCCAGGACAGGACAAGACAAGTTCTTGTAGCACATTACACCAAATCCAGGAGACAATCCTGGCTGCTTCCACCTTGAGTGAATCCATGCTCAAAACCCGCAGGAGGGTCTTGCAAAAAGCCATGAATGGCAAGTTGTGGAAGCCTTTAGCTGCCCCACAAATGCTCTTCGGTGATGGGTACCAGCCTTTACCTGAAATCCTAGAGGCAGGCAGGATGCAGTTTCTCAAGCTTCTCTATACTACCTCCAAGAGAGAAATGCTTCTGACATGAGATGATGCTGGGAGCCGAGAGGAAATGTGGGGAGGATGATGTGACAGGTAGCTGGTAAGAGAAGGTGTGGTGGCCCTGTGGTTTAGCTTGTAAAGACATAAGACCTGCTGAAGAGAAGTGGAAACAAAGTGATGCAAGGTCCTGGCCAGGAAAAGCTTCAGCCCATTTGTGCTCACAGTTTTTGCAAAAGCTCAAAAAGGTGAAGCAGTGATAAATTTCCTTTATTCATGTTAATACTGGTTACAAGGAGCTGCTGTTTGAGGTGTCCTGGGGGATGCTGTCATGCTTGCATCCTAAAGACTGTTTATTTTTAAAGTGTATTTATTTCAAAGAAGAGGAAGGAGGACATCCTGTCTGGATGTTTGTCACTCCTCTGTGAGCAGAATCTCAGATTGTCTGGCTTGGGACCTGTCCAGTGTATTTTTTTTGTATATATCTATAACATATTCACCCAAGAAAGAGCAGTTTCTCTTGGTGTGTACCCACAGTAAGAGCAGAAGTCTCAGCAGAGGAAACTGGAGACATGCAGCTGAGCCACTAAATTTCCAAGACATCCTCCGCGGCCAAGCCACACACTGAATAGAGATACCCAGTTGCAGGCTTGCAAGAAAATGATCTGCAAAGATCATAACCCACTTTGCCCTCATTAATGCTTTATGCACACCTCAGCTTCTGTGCATTTTTCACATCTATTTCCAGTTTCAGGATGACTTAAAAATGTCACTTTTCAGAAATGACAGAGAAGGAATAATCCACTATATTTCAAACTGACTGAACATTTAAGAGGTGCTGCGTTTATTAGTCTTTTCAGGAACAGATGTGTGTTATCTCTTTATCCAAGGTAAAGGGCTGTTTGGTCTTTGCTTGAGGACTATACTAGGAAGATTTAATACTAGAATAATGAGTGAAGTTGACGATAGAAACTATTTATGCAGACCTTACACCTTTGAAAAAAAAAAACTACTCTGAAGTAAAAACCTGTGCTTTTGACTGCCAGATTCTTCTATGTTTTTGTCCATTCCTGTAAAATAGCCCCACTACACAAATGATCCTTTACTGATATATTATTTTTTAGAGCAGGAAAGGAAGAACTCCTCCCCAGCTTGACTTTTTTTTTTTTTTTTTTTTTTTCTTCATTTAAAACCCAACATCCACTGGAGCTGCCTAGTACATGGCAGTTCCATAGTAGCCTTGTCAGCCTACAGCTGATACAAGAGCAGCTACAGACACATTCAGTCAGTTTCTGGACAGAGATGGATGCAGTCTTATAATCCAAGCCTGTTCATTCTGGGTGGCTAAATTTAGTCTTCTGAGCTCACCATAGAGAGAAATCCAGTGGGGTGAAAATCCAGCAAACTTTAGGATCCCTCAGCCCTCCAAAATTAAAAACATCTTAAGTGCACACATGCACGCACATGTGTGTTTCTTTCAAAGAGCTGGCAACTCTTTGAGACTACCTCACCAGCTCCTTCACATTTTATTCTGCCCCAGGGACCTCTTTAAAAGTCTGGCTCCACCAACATCTTTGCAATTGCTGAAAACATGTAGGGTGAGGTATGGTATCCCAGTTACTTCCCCCGTCTTCCCTCCAAACATGGGAGGTTCATTCTGAGTTAAAGATCACTCAGACTCACAAGGACATTTGAACAGAACCAGCCATCTGGGATGAAATATGAAGTGGCCTAAACTTTTAGCCAGAGCAAAAAGAAAATGTTAAAACAAGGAAAAGGGAAAGTGGTCATTCCACAATCCCAGTTTAAGGAGGAAAAACAAAATATAGACAAGTCTTTACTTGCTGACGTGGCTGGAACTAGATGCAAAGCTACCAGAAATATAATTCTTGTGGTTCCCAGTGAAAGCCCCAAGTTCTCCTTCCACAGTATTTCCAAGTTAGGGAAGTCTGAGCTTTTTGGATGCTCATCAAATACAGGATCTGAGGAAAGACTATCCCAAGAGTAAGATACAGACCTCCAGTCTATTAGTTTAAGAAGTGACCACATTACTTCACTAGCTGACTGATCTAGAGATCAAAGCTCATAGGACTTTTTCCAAGTGGAAGACAAAGTTAATCAGAGACTTCATAAAACTAGCATTCTACTTAATTTTGCATTTTCAGCTCATCTTTGCATGTGAGGTTTATTTTCTTTCATTAGCATAAACTAGATACAGCAGTTTGTCCTATTTTTCTACCTGGCAGTACAAGAATTCCTGGAAGTGCCTTGGAATCACCATTTCCCTCTCTGCCTAGTTGCCTTTGCTGTTTTAAGAATGAGGCAACAGCAAAAGGTGATATTTCATTTTAAGGCAACTCTTCAGGTTATCTCTGGATGCTTGAAAGTAGCAGACCTGGCAGAAGTAGATCAGGACCTGGATTGACAAAGTATAACAAAAATTGCTGACACTTTGCTTTGTTATTAGGAGAGAGTTTTCCCTGTCTCCTTTTTCCAGTCTTTAACTGTAATTTTTTTTCCAGACTGGTCTCCAGAAGAGCTCTCATCAATTATGAGAGTACCCAGTCTGCTAAGGGGTCTCCCTCACCCTCCCAATAACCCTGTCCCAGCACAAACCCATACACCAGCCACACACTTTGTATTCTCATGTTGTTTCCTGAGCAAAGTTACATAGACAAGTGGTGAACAAGGTTCAGTTGTGGGACTCTGAAACTGGGCAGAGCAACATTTGCTTTTAATCCATTTGTGGTATCTGAGCAGTTGCACTCCTGTTTTTAAACAAGGGTCTAATATTTCTTGAAGTGAGTGCAACCTGCTGGATTTAAGCAAAACCAAAACTGCACTTTTTAACAGATGCTCTGTTATTTCAGTGGCGGGTAGCAGCAGCAGTTCCACCACATGAAAATGATTATAGACGAGACACTTCCATTCTGCAAGTCCCATTTTCAGGAAAGAACCCAACTTGTCTTATATTCCTTCTTGGCACATATCAGACAGCTTCACAGGGCCATCTTCACAACTATTGCAAAGTTTTCTATTGTTTTTAATGGTTTAGGCATACAAATATGCAGGTGGGAAGGGAAGTGGACTATGAAAGCCAAGTGGCTGCAGAAGACAAGGAAAATGAAAAATTGTTAAGAGCAGAGGAGGGAAGCAGGGATGCAGTGCGGCAAGTAGAGCAAAGAATGCAAGCCCTGCATGAGACTTCAGAATCTGGAGGCCAAAATATGCCTCGGTCTGTAGGCATGCTACTCCTTTCTCTTATTCTTGCCATATGTGACTTTGCTGCAGCTGAGCCCTGAGCTCAAGCGTCACAAGAAGATTGTTTGGAAGGCGCTGCTTTACTTCACTGGAGAACAGACAACCTTCTCCTCACTTGTTAGGAAAAATAAACAACAATCAGGGAGGATGGTAATGTTTGCATACCCTTAGAGAGAGGCAAGGAGGCTCTGTCAGGATGGAAAGAGGCTGGCAGGGCTCAGGATATCCTCACCTGCTCCGGGTCTCTGAGGCCAGCTCCTATCCCCTGCCTGCAGATGCAGCGTTTCCTACGGCAGCTTGCCAAACTGTTAGGCAGGCCATTGCCACAACAAATCTCTGTGAATCAAAGCAGCTGCAGAAGAAGTGGCAGGAGAAGGTCAGTGATCTCATTAGAGCCAGGAGGCCCAGGCCCCCCAGCCACAGCAAGATCCCAGCTTCACAGCTGCAGTGTATTTTGATACCTGGCCTCAAGCAGATTGCATAACTGCACCATGAGGTCACCATCCCTCCTCCTTGATCCTCTCTGAGAACAGGAGGTGGGGAAAAAGAAAATCACAAAAAAACAAACACGGACACTCCAACAACCACCAGGCACAGCTACGCACTCCAGTTTCTGTGGAGAACAACAGAGTTCCTCACTGAATTCCCGAGATGCAATGCCGCCTTCTCCTTACAAAAAAATTGCTTGTTCCCAGAGGCACAAACAGGGGCTGTTTTCTGAACAATCACCCATGGAACAGCATGGCTTTCCATAGCATGATCAGCAGTATAGGCAGTCTGGGCGTACATTGCAACTTGACATTTTGTACTTGCCTTGGGAGCAACCAGAGGAAAGGCAGTTCTGCTGCTTTTGGGAGGTTCAGGAGAGAAGCAAAATCAGTTTATCTCTACTAGGCCAGAGATGCCAACCTGCACGGTAGTTATGAGCAATGGGCAGAATTTTTTGTAGTACCCACAGGTATTTTGAGTACCTGATGCAAACAATACCTACATAAGAGCATGAATGAAGATCACTCGGCTCTGGATGCAGGGCTTTGCTGGCTACTTTGGCTTGCCTCTCTGCAGACAAAAGCCAAAGTTGTAACTTGCGAAGAAATTCAGAGCGGGAGTTAGAGGTAGTCTTAACAGCCCTCTGAAAGAATATCTCCCCCTCTCAGTGAAAGTGAGACTTTAGGAGACTTACTGTCTAACTCAGCTACCTCAAGATTCATAAGTGAAATCTCAGGATATTGAAAATATGATAAAACCATTCTTGCTCATTTTCCCCATATCATAAATAAGCAGAAGTCTTAGTTCTCCCCTTTCAGTTCTTCAATTAAGATTGAGCTGGATTCATATACAAGCCATCTTGCAAGTTACAACTATGTGAGTCTGGCTAAGCACAGTTCTCTTTCCTAATCCAGTTCTTTCTTTGATTTAGATTTTTGAGGCTAGAAATTCTTATGATAGTTTTTTTTTCCTCTGGACTTGACAGCAGCCTGGCAGTTTATGGGTACCTTTGCTACCTAACAGTTTCCCATGTTGAAGTTATGACCACAGGAGTAATCCTGGCATTGAGTGATTACTCCGTAATTGTTCTATGCCAAGGTATAGACATGCTCATGAAGTGGGTAAAATATTAGTAGGAGTGTGCAATATGGATAGAAATGCTCTGGAAGAGACCTAGGCCAAGGCATAGGACATTTCCATTTTTTTCTTTAATTTCATTGATACACTTACATCCAGGTGTTTTTACTAGAAACTAGGTGCCAGCTCTTATTCTGAACTCTTCTTCATCCTTCACTGCAGCCCCAAATTTCCTTCTTCTTATCTCGGTCTGAAAGGGACAACAGCCAGTCTATGAAATTATTTGGAAAAAAAAAAGTAAAATGCAAATCCAGTGCTTGGAAAGACCCACCTGACTAGGTAGTATTCCCTTGGGGACTATAAGTACTCATAAAGTAGAACTATTTTAAGCAGAAACCTGTCATTAGTATCTCATAAGAGTATCTCCTGTTGTTTCTGCAACAAATGCAAGTGAGACATGTCATCATGAGAGCAGTTTGAACATCGGTTTTCCCCTTTCATGCCAACATTAGCCGTTAGGGCTAAGGAAGAACACAACATATCTGAGATAACATCCACCAGGGAGTGCTAGAATTCACAACAACAACCAGCTTTTTCTTGTGGACTTTTCAGACTAATCCTTGAAGGGGAAAAAAAAAAAAAAAGCTAACTCTTGTGACTGGACACTCAACAGACAAATAGATTCTCCAGCGAAGATGCAAGATGCCATATCAAATAAGATCCTACATCTATACAAAGCTGCTATCCCTGATCTAGTTTTTGTTGTTTTGTTGGTGGTTTTTTTTCAGGGAATACCCTCATTCAAACATACAAAAAATGTAAAGCTTTAGAAAGAGAAACAAAGGCATCATTTAGAGTGCCTCCTCAGGCAAATAATTGTGAATATGATGGGACCATCGTAAATAAAAGTAAGGCAGTGTAATGAAGAGTTCAAGATGCCATGGCCATTTGCTTCAGGGTTTTAATAGGTCAGCACAGGTCTTTTTTCTACTAGAGGAAATTCTCATTAACAAAATGTACACAACACACCATAGAAAAAAATAACAGTAAACGATAGGGTTAGTGGGAACTCACAGGAGTGATGAGGGAGTTTCCAGAAGATCAATCTGGTTTTCATTTTCTATAAATTGAACAGGCCAAAGCAGCTCAAATTAAAGAGTAGAACACATGGTCAGATTGTTTGAACTGCTTGGTAACCAGACGAAATATGTAACAAAACAAAAGCAATAGCACTGCAGTAAAAATTTGCATGTAGAGTTCAGTATAAGAGACTGCACTCTGTTCGTAGTAATGTCAAACTGGTGTTCCTAAATTAACTTTACATACACAACCTCCCAAATATAAGGTGGAGATTTAAATAATGAAATCCATATGCACCTTAGGTGCCAAAAATGCTTTGTTTTGAAAGTACAAGAATCAGAAAAAAGGGGAACTGAAAGGCAATCCTATGCAAATTTTGCTGATAAGAAATAAAATTTAACTTCCCAGGAAATAAATCTGGATCTTTAAAAGCAAACAAAACACACACACATACATGTAAACTGGCCTTGCAAAAAAGGAAAAACAAAACAAAGCCAAAAAAAACCCACAAACAACAAGCTGTTTGGGCTTGGATTTCCAGCTGCATGACCCTATTGTTTCATCCAGACACTTCAAATATTTCACATGTTGGAATTCTATTGTACAACCATATGGAGAAGGAAACATTCCACATGTGAAAGCCAAAAACCTGAAAATACTGTGTATTGCTGCAGCTTTTATTGCAACTCTCTGGGAACCAGGTCATCGTTCCACTATGTCACTAGCAGGTGAGAGGGCTTATACAGAAGACATGAAGAGTGATCCTTAAAAAGCAAACAGAAAAAAATCCTTCCTTTCATACAACATTTTTAACTAGGCTTCTAACTGAGCTAGTGCTAGAGCTGAGGATGGCCATTCAGAGGTCTGCTGAACGCACATCCTTAGTTTTGAATGGTAGACAAACAGCAGCACTTTTCCCCACCTCGTTGTTCCAGAATTAGTCTCCTCTTGTGTACTCTGAAAAGGGAAATTTCCAAGGCTCCGCCTTTGCAAGTATTTCAGAGAGCAGGATGCTTGTAAATTTTACTTTACTGCCTACACATAAGGAGAGACCATGAGGGCACAGCAGGGAGGGTGTGGGAGAAAGCAGAAAAAAGCATCACAGATACTGCAGCCAGAGGAAAAACTAAGCACTGCATTTGTTGTTACAGGGTCCCAACCAGTGAGCAGTTTATTTTTCCAAATAAATCTGCTTTGCAGACATCCTTTCTTCTTCCACATTCAAGTTTCAACCAGGAAACCTGGAATAAGTTACTGTTGATTTTAGAGGCAAATCAAAGTGTTGAGCCTGCTAAGCTTGCATTTAAAGTTAGTCTTGGTGAGCAACTCTTTGGGGCCCTTGTATTCAAATGGTGAGATCTTGGATTCACCTGAACTGCCCACCCATGCAGATCTATAATACAGGTAGGAAAACAATAGGATGGGCATCTTGGGCCTCAAGCCTCAGTTCTAACAGTAAAGGCTCCAAGTTTTAAGTTAAATCAAGAAAAAAAAAAAATCCCTTTAGTAAAAAGTTAGACAGTCATTAAAAACAGTGGAATATGTACTAACCAAGCCAAGAAGAGGTCTGGATTTAGGTAGAACAAGTGGACCAGTTCTCTCATTGCTAATCCCAAGTTAAGTAGAGTACAGAGCAGGCACACCTTTCTTGGAAAAGCTGAGCAACCAGCTTTCTGGAATTTGGATCAGGTTGGGCTTTCGGAGGCATTTCATCCCAGATCTCTGTGTTCAGGAAGATGTCCTTGCTGACATCCCTGGCACTTGACCTTTGCTACAGTCCTGCTATTTCTTAACAGAATAATGAAACACAAATGCTACAGAAACTGATCAGTAAGAGGTCAATGAACTTCTAAAGGTCCCTTCTTCAGAGCTGACAGTAGTCCTGAGTGGAGGCTTGTACCAGCCCATTGTGTTTAGCTGGTTTGATGTTGCAACCTGGCTGCTAATATAAAGAAATGAGAAGAATAAAATACTGGATGAAAATGAGATAGCACAGCAGGTTATGGCTTGCATGTGGCAAATTCGTTTTTGTTTTGCCACTTTGAACACCACCCACTCCTGCTTTATATTGAAGGATAATGGTGCTGCCTGTACTCCCCCAGGACCAAGGATTTCACATAATTTAATAGTTTCTGTAATTAGATATTTGTGAAATGCTGAAATCCTCTGATGAGAGGTGCTGTAAAAGTATTACCAACTCCTCTACCATGAAAGGACTCCACCCAAACCCAAATACAGATGTTGTACTCAATGTACATCATTACTAATCCAAGACAGCTGTACTTATGGCCCAATTTAAAGCTTCCTGAAGTCCCAGATGACTTCTGTGAGCTCCAGTAGGGCCTCAAGAATTCTAGAAAGGAAATATAGGCAAATTAGTCTTCCTCCTCTCAAAATTGGAACCTCCCTTTTATTGGCAATGACATAAGTAAGGATATTCAAAATGAGCCATGAGGCCATTTGCTGCTGAGAGCTGGTGGAAGGAATTATAATGTTCTTACATTGAGTTAGAGAACTAAGGCTGCCATTAAGGCTTTTCCACAGTGCTGTATGATTGTTCCACATAGTAATGTGAGACCCTATAGTGTCCTGTCCCTGGTCTACCCTCCTCCTGCCAAGGATTTGTACAAGTAGAAGAAGATTATTCTTCTATTTAGTGCTTCCAATACTCAAGGAAGTGTCTAATCCCCAAGCTGAATATTAATTATTCATTTATAGACCTGAGATAGCAGTGCACAGACTGACCTTGTAATAGTGTGTAATGGGAAGAGTTGCTGTATCAGACTCAGACTAGCTACACCCATGCTGGGTAGCCAATCTCTGGTACAAAACTTGCCACAAGTTGCTTTTTTTAAGAAAGGGTGGTAGGAAGAAAGAAATGTGGACATTTTACCACTATTCCTGGCTTGTCATGCAAAGAAGCAGATGAGTAAAATAGTAATTGTTTGTTGGTGACCACAGGAAAGTTTGTTTGCTGTGTCTTTTTAAACCAGTACAACAGGATTGTTTGCTACAACATACTCAGTAAAGAAACAGAAATGAATTCAGTGTTTTCATCCCAAGGATGGCTGGCATCTCTAGTGGTACTGCACTCTTCTACCTCCTGAATAAAGATTATCCACATCATTCCAGAAATCTTTGGCCACTGGCTTACTTCTCTTACCTTGGCTGCTGCTTCCATTGCTGGCCTTGGCAAATGAGAGAATTATGGTTCAGCTCTACAAAGAGAGAGTCCCATGTGCTGTGCAGGACTTGAGGCCAGCCACATCCATCTTCTCAGCTTTCAGCTTCTTCAGCGCTTCAGTAATTAGAATTATCAGGACTAAAACACTGTGGACATTATTGCTGCTTAGCGTGAAGCTAACAAGAGAGTGCCAGATTTACAACATTCTGGCCAGACAGAGAATTAAAAAAAAAGTTACAAATCATTGCCCAGTTCCAGGGATACGTACTCGAGGATCTTATTTTGCCAGAGACTCCACGTGAACTTTAGCCTCTATGAGAAATCCGCCTGCATTTTTCTAATTGAAATACCAGTCAGACCAGTGGCAGGATGCAAACTAACACGCATGAAAAATAAAGGTTCAATGACCCAAATCAATTATGTTTTAAGGGCACTGCTCTGGACTCAGTAGGAAATATTTTAAACAGGAAAAAGAACTAAATAGGATCATTCATTGAACTGACCTGGAAATGAGACAGAAATGTGGTAAATAAGAAGTTCAATGCAAGCCAGTTTTATATACCAACTGTAGTGGATTAAAAAAAGAAAAAAACACACAAAAAAAACCCTAAACAAAACAAAAAAGCCCAGATATTTCTTAGATTCAAATAGTGTTTCAGACTTCTGGATACTAAAGTGAACAGCACAATGGAACAAATCAATTCTCACACCTTCCTTGAGCACAGGCAGTGTAACACAGTTTACTTCCAGGCGTAAAAAACAGCAGTTTATAGAAATCCTGAAACTGCATCTTTATTAGAATAGGAAAACCTGTGGGTCTTCTCTATGTAACAAAAATAATAACTTTTAAAAAAATAAAGTAAAAACAACTTATGTAGATCAGAAACAGCTACTGTGCTGTGGCTGGATTGTTAAAGCACATACAAGACAGAGAGAAACAGCTCTACTGCTTCAGAATATATGAATATAGCTGCTCCCCAAATGGGCCCAACTTCCAAACTCTCTGCACAGTAAATATCTGCCAAGGTACACTGTAAACACAATAGGATGCAGCTATGGCAATTAATCAAGATATAAGGAAAATAAGAAAGACCTATAATTACTCCTGAAACACAAAGTACTTTCACAGACAGTGAAGAGATTAATAGATGTTCACTGCCAACAAGACTTCCAGATTCTTTGCAGGTGCCCTTTTTGTCTTGACTGGCTTTGTTTCTTGAGGCAGACAGACAGTCTGCTGTTCATATACAGAACAGTGACCCATAAAGCAAAAGCTACCTGGACCTAAAAGTCCCATTGAAGTGTTACTAAAAGAACCCCCACACCTGGCAGCATCTGAGATTGGAACCAGATGTGCAGTACATCTGGTAAAGAATGGGGCTGCTGCTTACAGACACTGGGCTGTTTGAGGGACATACTTTTCCACTCCAGCAATTGTCTGGAAAGACTTGATAAAAGTTACATATTTTGCCTCCACTTTTCTTAAGGCAGAGGTTGACCACTAATAGACCTATTGTGTGTCAATTTAAAACATTTGAGAAATTTCCATAAACTCCTGCCTCCCCAATCTGAAGTGCATATTTTGCTGCTCCAGTTGCATAATTTACTGATTCAGCTGCATGCTTGATTGATCTGGCGGGAGACTAGTACAGTAGTTGAGATTCTGGATACATTGCCAATTGTGCAGCGTGCTTTGTTGATCAGGGCCGTAGAATTTAATAGCTGAAATTTCATACACTTTACTAATCAGGCCACATTCTTTGCTAATTGAGGTGCATATTTTAGTAGTGATTTTTTTATTTTTTTTAATCCTTCACTGATCTTGGGAAGGATCCTGCTCTCTTTGAAACCAGCGGGAATTTTGCCATAGTCCTCACTGGGAGTGGGACTAAGACTTTCTCTAGAGGGTCTAGGATTGCTAAGATTTCTTCTCTTAAACGGAAGAAGAAAGGCTTGTATTTTTTTCTTTAAGTCAGCAAGTGAACAGAATACTAGATGAAGGATGGCACTGGCAGAGAGTGCCAAATCCCTCCTCCATAGGGATTTGATTAAACAGATAATATTTTATGGACATACAGAGACATAATTTTGAGTATATTACTCTTTCATCCGGCATATATTCTTCCTTCAGGATAAATAAGCCACTTAGCTGCACATCTTGTCCCATCTGATACAGACACGCAAGAGGAAACATCATACACCTTATCTTAAAATATTCTTTCATTTGATCTAACTCCTATTTTTATATTGCTGTAGTATTCAGTGAAGGATTCCAGAGAGAATTCTACTTTGCCACAAAACATGTTTCAAACATGCACGCTACCTCACAGCATCCCAAAGTTCTTCAACTCTGCGTGGTAGAGACCACCTTCCTGGATGAAAAGAACAATTCAGTTTGCTATAGCTCATGCAGACTTTGCCCTTGCCAAGGAAGTTTCTGTTATGGTTTTGTGTTAACTCTAAGCCAGGAGACAATTCATTACTCATAAATCTTTGAATACCTTTTTTCAGCTGTTGAACTGAACTACATTTGAACCACCAACTTAGAGTGGGATGTGTATTTTTTTTTACTAGGATAGCAGCACTATCAGAATGTAGCCAGAAAAAAAGATAAAAATAATGAAGCTTAGGCAGCATAGTGTGGTCCTTGATGAGTGAAGAGCAAGTGCAACTTAAAATAACAAAAACAGGGAGTAAGAGATGTACACGCATGTCTGTTTGCACACACAGATTTCAGAGTCACATTTAGGAAGATAAGCAATAGAAAATGCTTAAGCTTCATTCTGCAAAAGAAGTTGTCCAGTATACTAAGAGACTATAGATAACGTAATCAAAAGAATAATTAACACATCAGGAAGTCAAGTCGGAGAAAAAACACAGGAGATTGTTGCTTTAAAATTAAGGAGGCTGTTTCTTTTCTATATTGGTGTTCGTCAATGTTTTAGTTCAGATACTGCCTGATGGGAAATGAAACAGTCCTTATTTCAGAGTTAGAGAACAGAAGTTGGCTAGGAAACACAGAAAAAAAGAAAAATCAAGCAAAAATTTTACAGCTTGCTGATGCATTCAGTGTCCCACCATTGCCACTCACACGCAAAGGCACACAACACAGCTAATCTTTGTCCATCTTGTGATTGTACGGCCAACATTAGCACAAAACTAGCATATGTTAGGGCAGCAAGCAAGTTATGCAGTTTAATAAAAGAAATATTCAGCTGGATGAGGGGAAGCTTGCGGGCTCTGCAATGCAATTCCGAATTAAAAGAGAAACAAAAGACAAAACTCCACGACCATGCAACTCCATAGATTTAAGTGTGCACCTTTAGGAAGTTAGTACTTCAGTGCCAGAAATGTGGCTTAATGAAGAACTTCTCACTGTAGCTATCTTCACTAGGATACCAGAGTGAGATAAAACATCTTCATTTCAACCACAAAGTCATTGCTGTATTCATATGTGCTGTGGCAGGGAGTTGGTGTATCAAGCAGAATTACAGTGCTGTTTTCCACACCCCCCCACCTTTTTTCTTTACATAACAAAAGACATAAATGTATGGAATATTATTTTCTTATACTGTAGTGGCTCATGTTTTATAGATCTGATAATCTCAGAAGTGTCAAATCTTGCTCTATCAGGGTCTGCAGGAAAAGTCCCACTCACTTCAGTAGGACCAAGACTGCTTACCCTTCCCAAAGCACAGAGTGACTGTTTGCTCTGCAGCTGCTCCCAGTTGTGGGGTACTCAGTGTATCCTCACCGCTCTGGTTCCCTTGGTGCCTACCCAGTGGCTCCCAGCCTATGCCAAGACCCCTGCCCTGAGAGCTGTAGCTGTCGTTTCTACTGTTTACCTGTTCTCCGTACTGCAGAAGAGGTGCACAAGACCGGAGAGCATGGGCACATTAATACAGCACAAGGTGGTTGATTTGGACTCCTTATGCCAGGTTACCCCCCTGTTAGGGTTGCCTTTGGGCAAGCGCTCTGATTTCTGCTGGACAGGCTGTTCTATCGGTTTCCACGGGGCTCGCACTGGACCTCGGGTCTGGCTGTGTCGAAGCGGAGAGGTTGATCCATAGACAGACTCCCGCAGCATCGCGTCTCTCGGTGCCTTTTGGACTCCGAGGCGAGCTACCAGCCAGCCCTGAAGAGTCGCACCCAAACCCCGCCGCCCAGTGGGCAGGGGCCGAGAGGAAGACCGCGGTCGGGGGCGAAGGGGCAGCACAGCCGCCCCCGCCCCAGCAGCCCCGCCGCATCCCTCCTGCCTCCCGGGAGCACCGCTGCACCCCTTGTCCCGGGACGCCCCGTACCTCCCCTCGTCTCGGCGGATCTCCCTCCCCGATGGACGTCGAGCCCCGGGGCATCCCCTCCCCGTCGGGTTCGCCGCTGCCCGCGCCGCGCAGGGAGCCGGCCGGTACCGGCGGGGGCGGGCAGGGCCGCCCGGTGCCGGCGGGGGTTACCTTGCCCCCCGCCCCGCCGAGGCAGAGCGCCGTGGCCGCCGCCAGGACGAGCCCCGCGCCGGGGAAGCTCCGGACCATGGCGCGGGGCGCTGCGCCGAGCCGAGCGGTGCCG
>JANHFX010020715.1:8864-31776 GCA_027560015.1 Chloroceryle amazona | reverse complement strand
TTTCATCCCGCGGCGCCCAAAACTGACCCCAGTGCTCCAGCTGCGGCCTCACCGGTGCCCAGTGCAGGGGCACGACCGCTGCCCTGCTGCTGCTGGACACACTGGTTTTGCTCCAGGCCAGGATGCCGTTGTCCTTCCTGGGCACCTGGGCACACACTGGTCATGTTCAGCTGGGTGCCCATCTGCACCCCCAGGGCCTTTTCCAGCTGGTGCCCCCAGCCTGGAGCGTTGCCTGGGGCTGTTGTGACCCAAGGGCAGGACCCAGGACATCTCACAGACAGCTCATTTACTACTAATACACTACCCCTTCAGACCAAATACCTTCTGGGCAAACTGACAGGTGGACAACAGGATGAAATAAAAAAATACACGTGACCTCTTCACAGAGCTTTTGGCAGCAGAACCACGCAGGGGTCACACTGCCTTCTGTACGCTGCCAGCTGAAACCTCAGGAGGGTGTTCTCCTTTGGAAAGGGAGACAGACAGAAGCCAGAACTGAGATGCTAACAGGTTTGAGCTGTCACACTGCAATGTCTACCAGCAGCCCAGGACGTGCTCTGCTCTCGTGTCCTCCTTCGCAGGGATGAGCCCTCGGCAAAAGGAGCTGCCTGGCAGAGCTGCAGCCAACAGGCTGATGGAGGCACTTTGGACCCCAAGGATGAGAGCACTCATTTCTCACACTACACCAACATCAGAGCAAAAGGAAAATGCACGCCCAGTATGTAATCCTACTTTACACCCTCTGGAAATGGATCATTACTTTTCACCTAGAAAGATCTGCTGTCAATTACAGTAATTAGGAGGAGAAAGGTAGGGAATCACCCTGAGATGCTGTATTTGTGTAGCTCTAACAGGGCTATTTATAGCTTTAAATGTGGTACCACTTTGGTGGTAGGTAGTGGTTAAGATAGACATAAAATATGGCAAGAATCAATATTTTCACCTTCTGAAGCAGGAAATGCTAGTGACAAAGTTACTGTGCATTGGTGACATGCTGTGGCTCTGAGGGCTCCAGGTTACCATGAAAAATTACATCAGTCTGGAGCATCAGCTTGCACTTCACTGATACACCCGAGTCCTAAACCTGGGACCTAGTGGAAGTCAAAGATACATCAGGAGTAAGATGCTTTTCTTTGTTCCTCATGCTACTTATGAGAAAGCAGCATCAGCATCACCATCCAGAGCAGCACTTGGTGGGGACCATGCCCACCCAGACTGCATCAGCTCATGTATTTCCCCCCCACCATGCCCCTCTTTGGGGCAAAATACACAAATATCCCACGTGAGGGAAGAGAAAACTCACTGTGACAAGTGCCTTTGACTCGTTTCTTTGAGAAGAAAGTTGAGCAAGAAACACAGATTAAACCTTTCAGACCAGCAGTGCTGCAGAATGTCTGGCTGTTCTATTGGGTGGCCTTTGGGCACCCTGTGGAGATGGGGTTCCTGCCACCCTATGGGGTAAAGCACAGGACTGGCCGCAGTTCCAGGGGCTTGGCCCCAACAAGTCTGAAAAAGGGAATAAAAAACCCCATGGGGCTGCAATTCCAACAAGGATAGACTTTGTATTTCACACCATCTGCCTCTAGAAACTTCTAGCAACGTCCCACGGAGAGGCAGCAGAAGCTGAGCAGAGAGGGGAAACGAGCGAGCGAGTCATCCCACCGCAGCCTTGCAGAGCACCAGAAAACCCACTGGTGAGGGAAAGGGGGACCACACAGAAAAGAACATCATCATTTGTCTGAAAGTAGCTCTGGGTTTACAAAGACCACCTGAAGCTGAGCTGGCTACTGCACAGGGATGAGCTCAGCTCTTGACGGAAAGATGAGACATCATACTTTGTGCATACTTCCAACTGCGCTAACTTACATCAGTACTGAATTTAATTTGAATAATGTTAACGGTCTCTCAAACCCTTCAGAAGAGAAGTAGTTTAACATCTGCAACGTACACTAATGCTGGAAAAAAAAATGACGTGCTATTGTGTGTTCAGACATCCATAGTATTTGCTATTTGTTTAGAGTTTTATGGAGTTGGGAAGACAGATGGAGGGTTGGTTGTTTTTTTTTTTTGTTAGAGCAATGCAAATGATAGCAACATTACTGGATGCTGTGTAGGAAATCTCAGTATGACAACAAAGCCTCTAGATACGAATTGTAAATTGAAATTAAGCTTTTCTGTTGAAGAAATATGAACTAGATTGAGCAAGGCTTGGGAAAAAAAAATAAAATATCAGCAACTTTTCCCAGCCAACTGAGGGCACACTTCAGCACAGCGTTATTTTGATGCAAAACTTTGTGATCCCACAAAGAGTGAACCCACCACCCTGTCTGGGAGCTGTTGCAGGGGTGAGCAGAGGCAGGACAAAGGCCAGCCTGAAACGACTGAAGAGGAAGCATCTTCCTAGCATCACAGCAGGGAGGAGGGGGTGGCAAGGTAAAAACTGCCAGAGGTGTTTTATTTCAGTGCCAAGCGTGGATGTCATCAAGAATAAAATTATCACTTGTCCCAGCTCTTCATAACCAACTGGAGACAAAAACCCTTCAAGCCACAAGAGCCCAGGGTATGCACCATGCAAAGATCTCTCCTCAGGCCCGTGTAATGGGGGGCTCTGGCTCCTCTTTTCCTGAAAGCAGAAGTGACATCCCAGGCGCTTCCTAACTCCCAGTGCTAAACACCCACTGAGGAGAGTCCTCCCCAGGGTGGGCATGGCCCTGCTGTGCAGCCTCAGCAACAGGGGACCTTCCAGTTTTAAGAGGCCTTAGGTTAAATAAAATAAATAAATAAATAAAATAAAAGCGTTCCTCCTTCTTGTTTGTGGGTTGTGAGCTCCCTCTTGTGGCTCTCTCCAAATTGCCAGCTGCTTACCAAGCTCCCTGAAGCCAAAGTTAAACCCAGATGGGCACCCACTGGAACTGACACCCCTCAAATTCCCCTGGTGCCACCAGTACAGTTATCTTTTGTCCCAGTAACTTGCTGCTTCGCATCTCAATTTCTCTTTAAACCTTAAGTGTAAGAAATGTCCATTCTTAATGTACACTCCGAGCCCACACCTGCTCAGACAAGGAGTGGGGCATGTCACCTGCCAGCTCTGCTGGGTGCTGAGAGGTTTTTTTGGTACTCCCTCATCTCCTGGACATGCCCAGAGGACCATTCATCTGCTGTCCTTCAAAACTCAGGTCGGTGATAGCATCACTAAGCACCAGCATCCTCCCTGATTTCTGGGTTTCCTCCCAAGCATCCTTGCCGGGACCTCATCCCTCCTTCAGCTGCCCCACATCTGAAGTCACATTCCCGTGGCTGAACTGGAAACATTTACATTACTGAAATATCTCATTAGGCAATTATTTCAAGGAGAGGAGACAGAATTGTTTGTAGTTTCCACCTGCAAGGTTTCACACCAGCTCTTTCTACCCAGGGTGAGCCTTGCTCTAGCTGGGTGCTGCTACCACTTCCCCTGTGAGGTGCATAGCTGACAGCTCTGTCCCCTCGCTGCATAAATCCTGCTGCTTCAGCAGCTGCCACAGCCCTGGCATTTGGACTTCCCTGGGCAAAGCAGCAGCTCAGCTCACTGGTGGCATCTTAGAGGAACACGTGTTTTTATGTTCCAGTACCATGGCTACAGAAGAGCTTCTAGAGTGAAGGAGGACATAAAAAAGCATGGCTGAAGTACAGCTGACCCTACAGTATATTTTTTTTTATATAAGTACATCATTTACCTTCATAACAAGTCAAAGGGAAGGTCCTTGCAGCAAGAGAAAGGCAACTTCAGCAGGAACACCTTCACAGGACTTATCTATGGTTCAACTCAAACTGGCTACCAACACACCACATCACTTATCTTGAATAAAATTAGCAAAGTATCACCAGGAAAGAGAGGCAAACAGGACTGCCATAGCCATAAAACATCTCCCAGCACCTGCTTCCAATAAACCTGGTCAAAATGAGGAGCTTGAAAGCGACAAAACATCAAGAAATGCATATGCTAAAGAGGCTGTGGAGGCTCCTTCTCTACAGGCTTTCAGGACCCACCTGGCTCTGTTCCTGTGTGGGCTGCCCCGGGTGACCCTGCTCTGGCAGGGGGGTTGGACTCGATTGATCTCCAGAGGTTCCTTCCAACCCCCACTGTTCTGTGATTCTATGAAAAGCTGGAAGATGTGCTGCAGAAAGTAGCACCTTTTGGGGACAAGCAATCATGTTTCTTTACCCCCCACCCCCCCCAAAAAAAGAAGAGGTTTTGTGCTACAATCTACAGCTGAGCTTCTTCAAAAGCCTGTTGGATGTCACTCCCAACACTTATAGCCAGAGAATCACATACATAGATAGTAGATGCCTACGTAGATATAGAATTCTTAATCCAAACCTGAGTACTAAATAACAAAATAAGGGGCTATGAAGAACGTGTGTCTTTCAAAGTGGAAGGAACCAAGCGAGGCAGCAAAGCACGTTTGAAATCAGGGGAACCATACCAAAGTCAGAGAGTAACTCCAGGTTCTGAGAAACTCTCTAATATCCTACAACTAGACTATTACGTGCCCTTTCTTACACAACCCTCCTAACCACAGAGTGCACGTGATAGGATTTCGTGTGCATCGTATGTGTACATTAGCATTCGAAGGGGTCTGCATTGTAATGAAAAGGAATCAAAATGTTCAAGTTGCACAAGAAAGAAAACTTATAAAACTGCCATCTCATGAATGTAATTTATTTGTTTGGCAAGACAAAGGATGAAACATTCCCACAGACCCACAAAGTCTACACAACCACAGGGCAGGGAAGCACATGAATATGCCAGGCATGAAGTTTTCAGTCCCTGGTGCCTCAGCTAACAATGAGGGCAAGAGTCTGCTCAGCTGATTGTCTTCTTATTCCTGATTGCAGGGACCTGAGGAACCCAACCCTCACAAGGTTTCCTCTACTAGCCTCTCCCAGCACCTCAGGGAGCTTTTGTCCAGTGTTGCCCATGACATGAAATACTATCAGACTCCTCCACCTTATTTCCTCACAGAAAGGAACATCGAGGTTTTGAGCATCTCTTGGGCTATCTGTTCCTGCGTTAAGGTTGAAGATCCCTCTCAATTTACTCTTTTATTTGCAAGCCCTTGAGGAAAAGAGACATGCAGAGCTTGTAAGCAATGCCACAGGCAGAAATATTCAGAAAAGCAGTAGCCTTAGGCAGGTCATTGCACTACAGGTCCACACTTAGGAGTAAGATGCCAGCTCCGGGTGGTTCATATCTCATGGAACTAAAGGAATGGGGAATAAATTAAAAGATAATAAGTGCTACAGCCCAGGGATTTTATGTCATTCTTCTCTTACCTACTACTGCCCCGCTCTAGGTAAGTGGAGTGCTGTCCCACAACTGCTCACAGGGGCACGCTTCTTAAATTATGTATGAAAAAATCAGAGCTGAAGCAAAGCTGGCCAGGTAGCTGGACGTGTGTGTACACAGTGTACTAAATCCTGAACGTACGCGGTCTCAAAAAATAGGACATCTCCCTCGGTAAGAAATCAGAAGAAATGATGCAATGAGAGCACGGCCCTTGATGTGGAAATCAGTTTACCTTGTGGAGAAACAGCTCATTGAAGTAGCTCCTAATTTTTCACGCAGCCCAACTGAATTGCTTTCCACCCCACTAGAGAAACTGGTGGCATATGAGTGCTGATGGGGGACAGCTCTGAGGAGTGTTCTACCCCTAGCATTCAGGAGTCTCCATCAGCAGACGTCCTCTGATGCTCCTGGCTACCCAGAGCACACCTTGGACGTGGACACCTTCTGTGTTGCCATGCCACCAAGGCCACCGGAGCTCAACAGCGAGGGAGCGCTCACTGCTCTTTGGTAAAGCCAAAGTGGGACAGAGCTGGGTGGGGGGCAATGCATTGAGAGTGGAGAGGGAAACCAGCTACGATACAGTGCAAGCAGCAACTCAGGAAGTATTACCAAGCTGCTCCTGCTTGTAATTGGACACGGAAACCGGCACATAAACATGCATTGATGGTTCTTGAGATGAGGTGATTGCAGGATTATCTGAAGACAGGATACAGACCTCCTAAGAGCTTGAAAATAAGACTGCAAACACAAGATAGAAAGACTTCTATTAAAAAAAGAAAAAAGAAAAAGAAATCTGTTTTGCCTCATCTCCTTTCAAAAACTCTGGTTACCAGAAATGGGCAAAATAAGTTTAATGAACAGTGACCTCAGGAACAGCAGACAGCACTGTGGTCATGGCCGTGACTGGGTCACATCTTGCTCAGCGTACCCACACTCCCTTCTGGAAAGCAAATTTTTAATCCAGTATTTTAAAAATAGGCTGCTTCAGAGAGGAAGGGAATCAAATGCTGCATCCATTAGGGAGAAGTAGTAAGTGAGCAAAGGCAGCAGGGAGGGATTCTTCTCTCAGGGAGCAGCTATCTGGCAGGAATACATGTCCAAGATGTGGGTTACTCTCTTCTCAGCAGAGCAGTGAATTCAGGCCAGGCCTCCTGCATCCTGGATAAGTTTTCTAACCGCTCAACTGGCGGATAAAAGGGCTGTCATCTCCTTCTCTGCCTTTCTGACAGTCTGGCCCTGCATGGCTTTTGTGTTTTTCTTTTTTGCTCTCCCCCTCTCCCCCTCCCCCCCCTCCGAATTGCTTCATTTGATAGAAAACACAGTATTTTCTGTGTTTCATATTATAAAGCTAACTAGAAAAAGAAATACTTTTTGGTTGAGATAGATTTTTTTTTTTAATTTTTTTTTTTTTTTCCCTGCAAGACAGCCAAACCAAAAAGTCAATTGTTAGCACAATCATAATAGGGCCAGCAGTCTGCACTCAGCATTGTGGGTTACAGAGCAGAGTGGGCCAATACCACATCCCAGTACTCAATTTCCACTTCCAAATTTGGTGAAAGAAGAGATCACCCGAAACGATCCACAGCTCTGGATCCACACACCTCCAAAAATCCTATCGCCTCTAAATTTGATCTCAGCTTTCCAGCTCAGGTCCCATTCTAGTGCATACCCACATTTGCTACATGAACTTTTGCTCCCTCCCCAACTTGATTAAGAGCAAAAGAAAGTAACAGATGGATCCATGCTGTTCCTTTGTAGCCGAGAGATTAATGTTTGCATTGCATCAGGCTACTCATGTTGGCACCAGGGAATATACTGCTGCTGTCCCTGCGACCGGCACCTGCGCTCGCTGGGTGCAGGAGAAAGCAGAAAGGCTGTGTAAGGGAATGCAAACGGTGGTTTGGGTTGGTTTTAAATACGTGAATAGCTTCAGGAGCTCGACACGGTGTGAAAAATGGCCATGCCTCCAATAGTGAACTTGGCTGTACTTTGGCACTGACCGGTGGCAGCTCAGGGCTCTGCTGTACATCACTCTGCTAAAAGGCTGTCACCCAGCCTGTCTTAAGGAGGGGTGTCAGTAAACACACTTGGGTTGGGGCTTTTTTTGCCTCCTGTGTGCTGAGCCCATGGGTAATATCAAGAGGAAGACAGGACAGGCTCCAAAACAGCACCAGTGGTGCTGCAAATCAGCTTCTGCCCCTCAGCAAAAGCCCAGCAGAGCTTCAGCCCAGGGCAGGCACCCTCACCAGCAGGCAGCTGACTCCTGTGCAGTGTTTTCCCCAGGCAGAGAGGAGATGCACCTGCATAGTCTGCGGCCAGGGTCCGACAAAGCAAGGAGAGAATATCAGCGGTGATGAAAAGAGCTGCTGGTTTTGTCTGTGCTATCAGGATTAGATGGTCTGGGTGCCAAACTGCAGGAGCCTGGCAAGCCTCGGCCACCAGCCCTCCTGGATCTGGGCTGAATAAGGCTTTGAGTAACGTACAGCTGGAAAAAAACTCGGACCAAAGAAACCCCAACCAACTAACCAACACGACCGCCCTTGTGCTGCCTTTCCCTGGCTATTAGGGCAGGTTGCTGTCCCGTGTCCCGGACCTCTGACTGGTTACAGAGAAGGGAGGTGTATTCAGAGGAAGCTCAGCCTGGCAGAGCCACTTTGGTCATGAGGGCCCTGGGAGGCTGGACACCGGGGCTGACACCCAGGAGTGCACTGGGCGGGCGCAGGGCTTGAGGGTGTGCAAGGCTCGAGGGTGTGCAAGGCTTGAAGAGCCCACCACGAAGAACGGATGCTTATTTTAGCTTCTGGTTGTGAAAGAGGATGGACTTCACACGATTTACTCTGCAATCTGCAGAACTTAATAACCACCACCACTTATCAGGACATCTATCTTTTGCAGCTGTTGCAAAACAATATTGGTGATCTCGAAGCATAGATTCATAAAAAAGTCTCCACCAAAATTGAAAAACAAAGCCCAGCCATATGCCTACTTGACCTAAGGATACATAAACCTGTTGTTCAATCCAGAGGAGGGATTACAGCATTACTTTTTAGTAAGTTGCTTTTCATATGGAAATTTCTTTTCACATTAAAGCTCTCTATTTAATGGCATCAACATAAAAAACATCCTTATTTTTAGTTCCCTGATCATGGACATATAGATTTTTATAGTGTCTGCAAGCATACATTAACGTTCATTTCCCCACTCTCCTTTGTACTTTGTTAATGTCACAATCTGCTGTAAAACCTTGCCAAGTTTCTTAACTGTCATGTTAATTCCGAGACCTAGTCTGCGCTCTCTGACATTTCAGGACAGAACATGGCAGTAAAAATAGATTAAAAACAGCTTATAAGTATTATAAAATCTAGAACTTTACAGATGGTGGAATTATATCTGCTGAATGGAAATCTTAGCAACTCAGAACACAATAATATTAGAAGAGCCTATTGATTTCTAAGACAAATATTGTCAGGAGTAGCAGAACGGTTTCTGAATAGCGGGCAAAGCCCACAAAAATGTAGGGAAGTTGGGTGGGTTTTTCCTTTTTCTCTTTTATATTATTATTATTTTTTTAAGCATCCCCGTGACTGTGCGTATTGCGTCGGTGCTGGTATGAAGTTTCAAAGCTTTTCTGTACCATATAAATAAAGGGCATAATAAGATCTTGATTTTATTCACGGTTAGTTCAAAGTTCACACAAATTATTTCACACGGGGGATTTGTCTGAGGGTTTGGGCATTATAGAAATGCATTAATGTACTTTAGCTATTAAATGACAATGCCACATGGTAAGAAATTTGCACAAATGAACAGGAAATTAGACACCGTTTCTTTTTTTTTTTCCTCTTTTCCCCAACTGATTGCTAAAGAATGCTCTGTTTAAATGCGCACTATCCATTTCAAAGGGAAGCTTTTGCCGATTTCAGGAAGTTTAAAATCAGCTAATCAGAAAGTAATACAAAGTTAGAGTTAAATATTTTTTTTTTTAAAGGAAACTGTTTCTTTAAAAAAAAAAAAGCACACAACCCACACACAACCACAAAACCCTTTCCCCTTTTCTTTAAGGAGTACTTATTATTTCCATCATCCTCGTTGAGTTGTTGATGAATAGCTCACATCGTTTGCCAAGCTCCACCCTCTGTCTTTTTTCTCAACCCTTTACTCATTATTTGCTCAGTCTTTTTCCCACAGCCTAGACAGCCTGTCAAGGCAGCTTAAATAAAACACTGTATTAACATTAGGAAATGGCATTCAGTTCCCAATTGATCTCCTAATACTTTATGTTGAAATGATAATTGGTACAGTCTTCATTGAAAAAAAAGAGAGAAAAACTACTTTTCAGTCACCACAAGGTATTATCTTAGCTGATGTATTCACAACCAAACAGATACATTTTTAAAATCTCCCCATCTGCTGGAGACTGCAGTTCACAATTCTTTTCAGCTGACATAATCCAGATTGATTCGTTCAGCAGATAAAATTCAGGCCACTTCTGCCCTTTATAGGAGCAACATAATACCAGTCTTTATTCAGGAACAATGTAACATAATGGGATCGGAATGTGCAAAATGACTGTTCTTAAATTACTGTGACACACAAGGGTCCAACACAAGCTGTGGTTTAATGTAAAAAATCATTAGGCACAGATTACTAAAGTGGTCCTGCATTAACAAGGTCAAACCAAGACTGTTTATGATATTTTTCAGGAGAGGGGAAAAAAAATAGAAAGAAAAAGAAATGTTTGCTAATATCTAGATTATGAATGTTATTTTCAAGAGGAAAAAAAAGAGTCTGATGGGTTTTGTTTTTTAGTGTTTTGGGTTGGTTTTTTTCCCCAGGAAGAAAGTGCTGTTTATTCAATAATGAGTGCAACAGTTAAGGATTCTATAAAGACCTTTTCCGCAGAGCCAAGTTAGTCTATTACACACTGAAGCACAGACACAAAAAAAATCTAAATATCAAAAGGTTGTCAAGAGAGTTGCCAGAAAGGAATATTTTGGTGCCCTGCTATATCAAACAAATTTTGAAGACCATCAGTTTATTATTAACCCATCACAGCTCTTTTCTTTTGCTATAGCCAGAGATCATTTAGCAAGTTTCCGCACTGCCGCGGGGGTTTTGCATCTATGGAAATCATTGTCACCTAACAGTACGTCCCTCATATGCTTACAAATCAGCCTATCTGCAGGGGAAGAAAAAAAGCCCAAAGTGAAGAAACACAGTAAATTTCACCCTTGACAGACTCTCTCACCCTGAGAGTCTGCTGACCATTTAAGATCACATAATATGTGCTTTGCTTTGTACAGTGATTTCTTCCTACCTGATAACAACTAAAATTTCCTAAGTCTTACTGAGGACATTCGTTATGTCATCACATATTGAAATAAAAGTAAACAATTCCCAACCTATCCAAAAAAAACCTGCTGTTGGGTTTTTTTCCCCCTCTGGCCTTTGGTTTGTAGGCTAAGAGCATGTGAACAAAACCCAACAGGAGCTAGGCTTGCTCAGGCAAGGCAGCCAGTTTCAGCTGGAAGCTAACCCAGAAGCATCTAGCTCGGGTCCTGGGAGGAAAGGTGCAACCAACAACAACACCACCACCACCCAAAAACCAAACTACAACCAACCAGCCAACCAAAATCCAAAAACAACCCCAAGCAACTTCACACCAAAGAAAAACAAACCCCAAGCCACAACAACAAAAAAGATCCCAAAAAAGTGCTATTTCTACCCTGGTTTGTGTCTGGAAGTCCAACTCAAGTGGCTGTTACAGAAATGGAGAGGTTTAAATTCCCCGCATGCCCCTTTCCCATTTTGACCTTGTAAAGAGTGCAAGCAGAACTGTGCTGTCCCTTACTAACGTGCTGGCAGCAAGCACCACGAGCACGATTTCCACCGGCACGGCAGCAGGTGCCCAGTAGGACCACATCAAAATCAAAAAGAGCTCTTGGGAAATGTTTTCATTTGAAGCATCCCCCCAGTCTGTGTCATTTTACAACAGAACGCTGAAATGGGTCCCGATCAGCTCCCTGAATTTAGGAAAGTTCCTAGGCAGATGATAAAAGAAGCTACATCCCTCACGTCTTCTGAATAACCAATGTATTTAAACGACACGTGTTCTGCTAAGGTGAACTTCATAACCACAAAAGATTGTAGCTTTAAAAAAGTAATGAAAACTAACTGCATAACTCCAACAGTCTGGGAAACTCATTACATTCAAATATTTACATATTCTAGTGAACTTAGGATGTCAATTTTGACTGCACAAATCCAATAACTGAAACATATGGCCTTGAAACCTGCAATCAATATAAACCTTTTAGAGCCCAAGCTTCAAAAAGTTATATCAAATATATATTCGATGAGAAGAAGGTTAATTGAATAATTGATTACTCAGTTACAATTAAGTGCTCTTCAGATATCTTGGGGAAATACCGAGATATAATAGTGATAGATATTTATTTGTTTATCAGCTAGCCCTGATTTATAGCTATCATTTATTTTTTATTTCCTAAGTCAATTTTTACATTTATATATTTTAACAATATAGTCCCCAGTGAGAATCAATATACACTGCTTTTTTTTCACCACAGGGCTATCAAAAGCCAGCCTAGAAATCTATATTTACCAATTCAGCCAATTTCAAAGCAGACTTCAGCCTGACAAACCTCTTGCTAAAATATTCAGGCTCTGTCTCCAGATGGCAGTTCTGTAGACAGAACATGCAATATTTGTAGCAATAAAGGTTAACCAATACTAACCACGCTGATAAACTCCAAACTCAACAGCAGCAAAGTGGAAAGATGGCCCTTTGGAAAACAAACCAAACCAAAAAAAGGCAAAGCGTGCTCTTTACATCTTTTCACAAAGTACTACTTCTTATCAAAATGCAAACACGTTCATAAAAGTCCCACCCCTACAGCAACAGCCAAGAGGATCTTTGGGATCTCGGGGGCGTTTTAAAGTTGACTAAACAATAAATCAGAGCGAATTGGGTCTTCAGTGCTGTCTGCCCAGGCAAATACTGTTAACTCTTTAGCAGTATTAATATTACTTCAAAAGGATTCAGCGATAGCGAAATGTCCCAAGGAAGTCCTAATGTGCTCGGTGAGGAGGAGAACACGGCCGTGTCACATACCATGCACACACACGTTACGGACAGACAGATACACACAGACACATACAAGGGGCTCTATTTTCTTGTTGTTTTTTGTGAACGACCTGCTGTGGTTACAAGTGTCCAGGGATGTGTTTCAGGGGAGAAGGAATAAAAATTCACACTTGCCTTTTCTTAATGTAAAAACCTGCCACACCTAACCCTTCATATGCTCAAAACCTTGTATGAATTATCCTTTCCAATGGGATTCCAATCAGAACAGTCCAAACTTGAAGTAACTCCACCGGATTCTCCCCTCCTTCTGCCTAACAGCAGCAGTGCCGGACACAGGATGAGATGTACGTGGGCCACGGAGCACTAAAACCTCAAACTCTTCTCCTCAACCTTAAGTTAACACTTCTGGAATAAAGTTAATCACTTAACGCTTTTTTACTTTCAATCTTCCACCCTACTGGAGGCCAAACTCGGCAGAATGAGGATCCCTGAGGTCTACCAAGCTTTTCTGAACAGCATGGCTGAGAGCAGAACCTGGGCTTCTGAGGATATTATTATTTAACACGAGCTTTCAAAACAGAACGCTTAGACTCAGCGGACACCAGGCATAACCCTCTCTACACACTGCACTTCATAGTATGTCAGGGGTGATGTAGGCTTTATGTTGGGCCTCATAACGAAATGACAGGCGTCGCTGTCCATTGACAAAGCCACATGCCAGCGAGGTGTCACCGACAGAGAGTGCAGATGTATTATCGCTCTGCCACTTAGACAGGAATGACATCCTTTGAATCTCAAGAGACAGTGTCGCGGGCGAGCTAACCTCAGTGTGCCTGTTGTAGGCTCAACAGTATTGACAGGCAACGGTTCCACGTACATCCATCGCGAAGGAACACCGAGCTCTCGAGACAGCAGGTTGCAGATTTCATAGGTGAGATAATGTTAGTAGACAAAGGATGACGATGAGCAATATACTTCCAAAAGGGAAGGTTAATATTAAATATCTATGTTCAATGCTTCAAATGCTCCCACATTTTTAGTTGTTTTTTTTGTGTGTTTGTTTGTTGGTTGGGTTTTTTTAACTTCACGTCCTCCACTATGGAGAGAAATATTCAGAAAGGCACCCTGTTAAAATGCTTTAAAGGAATTTAACTTGTAAAGTAAGAACATTTTATATTCTGATTTGAAAGGCTATAAATTCGCTTCCGAGTATGACCAAAGATAATGCTAGATGCTGAGTCCTGAGGGACACGACACTAAGGCTATCTACCTGCACTTTTGAAGCCTATCACACACCTTCCATGGCTCAATTTACTTACACGTCCCACAATATTCTCCAGACTTTACAAGAGCTTATACAATATTTTACAAGGTCAGCACCATTTCTATAAAAATAAAAAAGGGGAAAAAAAGAGAGAGAGACAAACTCACTGCATTAAACAGGTCGCAGCACGTTCATCACTACACAGATGTTGTTCATAGTCACTGGTCCCACATATGTAGGTCGTTGGACCTACTTGCCCTTTCCAGTGATCCTGAAATACGGTGGCATACTTGAAAAGCCATATAGAAATGTGGGACTCTCCTGATAAATCAAGCCAGGATCAGCTGCTAACTCTTGCATTCAGGGTCAGGGAAATGACAGCCCAGTCCCATTAGCAGAGGTGAGATGAGGAGCAGGGGTGCAGGGGGCGATTTGGTCCCACCTTTCCTTGGAAGGATCTCCCTTTTTGCTGGCAGAATTGGGAAAGCTTGAGGTGGAGACAAACCCTGAAGCAAAAGCTTGGAAAGAGCAGCACCCTTCCGTGAGCAGGCTGTTTGGGTTGGTAAGAAACCTGAAGCAGGAGCGAATGGGAGGAGTTGGGAGCTCACCCAGGAAGGCAGCTGAAGACTGACTTTGCAAAGTGAGGTGAAGAAATCCCCCCTCCTCTTCCTCCTCCCTCCTGCACTGAGTCAAAGGGAAGAGAAAAAGAAAAAAGAAATAAAAGACCAAAGACTTCTCCTGCTATGCTGCTCCCTTCTAGGAGTGATGTCTACAGCCCGTGGTGCATACCCTCCACTGTGTCAACCAGGGCATCAGCAGGTGGGACGTTGACCTTATGGCCTTAAGCTTCGATGCTCTTGCTCCAAAAGCTCTACAGCAGAGAAACAGGGATCTGGACATCGCTGCTTTAGGGACCAGGAGCTGGCCACAATCTCACAACCTACATGGTCTCATCATGCTACACTCTTAACTACATAACACGGCCTCTCTCACCTCTGAGGTCATCTCTTGCAGCATACCTAATAAACAGAAAAGGCTGGTTTAACTTTGTATGGCGATGGGGAATAATTAAGGATTTTTTTTCCCCCCCACAGAAAAATTCTCAGGGTCTTAAGAGAGGTACAAAAAGTCAACAATTAGGCTTCCAAGATTAAAAAAAGAATAAATAAAAGAGTTAAGCTATCAAAACCTCTTCCAGCTGCATGAATTGTGTATGTTAAGAGGCCTGGAAACTGTTTCATGTGTTTCACCTCCTGCTGTGAAGTTTTTATGCTGACAGGACTGCAGATAGCTTCTCTAGCTCCTCGTATCACAGGGAAAACACCGTATTAAACTACAGCACCTCTGATCAGATGCTAAAGGCGCACGCATAACATGCTTAAGGTAAGTGCATTTATCATTAGAGGCAACCTTAAAATATGGCTGCTTTGAGTTCCTTCAGTAAGAGATGACTCAAAAAATTACCTCTTTGTTGAACAAAGCTCAGGCTCACGCTTGGAATTTTATAATGGATGCTCGGCCTTAATATGTTGAAAAGTCTCAATATTTTTTTTTCTAAATTTAGGTACAGCACCCCCAGGCTAAGAGTATATAGGGAAAAAAACCCAGCCATGCTTAACTGAATCACAAGCTCCCCTACAGAAAATGCTTCAATGAATCTTGCCCTGTGAGCACCCAGCAAATATCTCGAGATCAAAAGTAGCCTCTCCATTAGGGATCTACCCAGTCCTTTGAACTCTGGGAGGGAAAATGCCGAGGACAAAAGCAGGGTGTTTTTTTCTAAACCTTTGTCTTTGGGAGATCTTCCTTCTGACTCTGCAAATGTGGAGCGTTGTCCCCTGTTGAGCTGTAAAGTGTGTAAAGTAAAATCTTTCACAATCTGATTTTGTTGGTGGTTTTTTTTTCCCCAGACTTTCCAAAGGCAAGCTAAAATTCAGTTTTCAGTGTCAAATAAATTAACTATTGTAACTCTGCCTGGACAAAAACACGCCTTAGGAAATGATAAAAATGTTTCCTACAATGGGTGCACTAAAAAATAACAATAATTAAAAAAAAAAAAATCTATAAATGACTGGAAACAAAAATGACACTTGCATTTCAAAACTTTAAAATTATCATACCCAAAGTGTCTACCACAAAGGCTGTTTCATTTTTAAAACTGTACAAAACTAATCTCAAGTACAAAAATGGAGACTTGGTTTTGTCACCGCTGTCCCTTGCAACTGCTGCATGGATTGTACTTAGCATCGTATCTCTGGACCGCATTTTGTTACTGCTAAACACAACTGGACTCATTCTTCAATGCACCAGCGTTTCATAATGAAAAATAAAGAACCTTTTAATTTAAAAATAAAGAGAACGGAATGCCCTACAAATATTCCAAGCAACAGAGGGACTCTGTGAAATAATGAATTTCTCTCTCTCGTTAGAAAAGACCATGTATAATGGATTGGCAGCTCTGCTTTGCTTCAGCACTTAGCATCTTGCAGGTGATCCCTGACTCATGAAAATAACATTTCTGGATTCACTTCTCTTAGTGCGTGAAAATTGCCCAGCCCTGCACAAAGCCTGCAGTACGAGAGGCGAGCGGGGTGGTGGGACTGAAGGAATTTAACCTTTGAGTGCACTGGAAGCACACAGATGTTGTGAAGCCCCTCCATGGTACCACATCAGACCACTTTTTGGTGGTCTGAGAAAGGCAAAAAAAAGCAAACAAACAAAGGAAGAGAAGTCTCTGAGGTCTGTCAGCAGTGCTCAGCTTCAGCCTGAGCTTTTCTGGGCTAGTGCCATCCCCATTTATTACAGCAGGGTGGACACGGGAAGAGGGAGCTTGACAACCCCTCATCCTTCTGGATGCAGGGAGGCTGGCTGCTGGATCACCAGAGCCAAAGTCTCTGCATGCATAAGGAAAGGTATTTGGAGAACCATCTACCTGCTCCGCTAAGGACTCCAGCATCAAGCACATACACAGCCTAAAACACAAGGTTTCAGGCCCAACACCATGCTGGCTCCTCCCCATCACCCCCACTGCTGTTAGTACCAACTAGTGGTGCTGCAGCCAGTCCTACAGCTCCAGCAGAGAGTTCAGGATGTGGCAGGCTCTACTTGGTCTTCTCTAAATCAAAGAGGAGGGGGGGAATGAAAGGTTAGCTCTAAATACCAGGCAAGGACCTGGGCTGGTGGCTTTTTTTCCCCCTGTAATCTTAACGAGTTTTGCCATCCTATATCTCCTGACACTTTAATAACTGCTAAACCCCAGAAAGTCTCTGGAGAAGGTGCACTGATACTATGATGAGCATAATATAAATGCATAGACAGACAGACAGATATTAATAATTTCTTCCTACTGATGTATGTGTATATATTCATATAATAAAATAAAGCTTTCAGGGGTATTTTACCCCTATTCAGCACAACAACATTTACTACTATCAGTCTAATCATAAATACAATTATTCTTGAGTACTCTATTACAAAAACCAATAAACTAGGCCTCAATAGAGATTCTGAAATTACTTAACTTTTCTTTAGAAAAATATTAAAACAGTATTATCACATCAATGAGAGCAAAAGACAGGAAGATAATAAAGTTATGTTAAACCTCCCTGTATTTACTCATGTGTGAAACAGTTATGTCTGGTCACATAATTGCAATGGTTCTGAGAAATATTTCATATTTTATAATGAACATTAAAAGAGTTTGTGGATCATTACTTTATATGAGTTCCAAAGTTATTACATAAAACCCAACAGGAATGGTTATAAATTATTTGATCCTCTAGTCTGGCCTTGGTAAACATAACATGAAGGCTGAACTAGCTCAGCAGACAAGATTCATGATAATAGGTAAAGTGCTTCTACAGTTAAAAAAAAAAAAAAAAAAAACAACAAGAAGAAAATACCAGGGTACTTGTAAGCAAGGCTCTCAACATTTTTTCCTTTGCCATTTCAAAGAAAACCTTTTCTGCAATGAGCTTAAGCCATTAAAAAAAAAGGAAGAAAAAAAAACCCTAAAAATCTTTGTCTAGAACAAAAGACAACTTGCTCACAGGCATGTTCTATCGTCTACAGATTTGGCATTATCATAACCACGGCCCTGAAGTCACCGTCAAATTCTTGAACTTACAGCACAGTCCGTCTTTAAGACACTATACTTAGCCACAAAATGATATCACAAGCAATTATTTGATTTTTCAACAGGCTCCTGAAGAGCATCTCAATGAAATATGAAAAATAATAGTATACTAACAAAAATTACACACTTGACGCAATTACAAAGAATTTTTGTCTTCCAACTACAATTGGCAGCAGCATTTTAATTAATGAGTGATCATTTGCTCCAGAGATAAGTGTAATACTAAATGAATTCTGGTCCACTTCCCCCTCTCAGCTCATCTTTGTCTCCAGCTCCTGTGCTTTGTGTCAAAATACTTTGTGGATGTTTTTTTTGTTTTGTTCTATAAATGTCTTCTAAGAATATTAATATGGGGAATTAATTCAGTTATGCACGCACAACATTTAATAAGATTGGAAAACATGTTTAGATATTCTGGTCAATTTATGAAATATATTTAATGCGGATCATACCCAAGGCTCAAATCCTGCAAATTTCTGCTCACGGGTGCCACGGACTTGAGCGTGCAAGAAAATCCTTTCCCTGAAAGAATGCTTGAGGGATACATTTTGGCCCACGTAACCACCATGGTCTCTCCTGTCTTACTGCTCTGCCGTAGGTTTCCAAGGCCATGGTCAGCAGGCAGGAGCTAAGGACCACTGATGTGGTCCAAAAAGCCACCGCTGAGCTGGAAGGGCTTGGGACCCTGTCTGCACAGACCCTGCTGTAACAGCACAGCATTAGGTCACCCTAGACATTTCTTCCAACTTTTCTGTTTTCCTTTTTTTCCTCCCTATTTTCCGTATATTTTTATTCCCTCCCCCTCTCCCCCAGAATTCCAGGAGTTGTATTGAGACCCTAATCCACACGGCCAAGGGCACTTAGCCTCTGCTGACTTTCATCATGAAACACTGAGGTAGGAACATCTCCTGCCTTGCAAGTCACCTAGATGGCTGGTGCTAGGAGTGCCCACTGTGCCCTGGTGCTGCTGGAAAAGCTGCCAGCCTGGGTCAGGGTCCCACCTGTGAGCTTCTCCTGCCCCAGAGAACCTAAGATTGTAATAGATTTGTACTGGTTCTTATACCACCTCCTGTTCAACAGATACCCTTTAGGAAAACAGAGTGTTGAGCACCCAAAACCATTCTCTGCTTTAAGGTGCTTACCACTATCACTGTCCAATTTATCTTATTGCTTCGAGTTTATGTTATCATTTTTTAGCTCCTGCACTACTATAACTTTTTCAAGCTGGAAGCCTATCCACTGCCCTCGCTTTTGTCTCACTCTTGTCCTTTTTCCCCCTACTCTTGAAGGCACGAGCCATTTCCATTTGCCAAGTAAGTAGATAATTTGTTGAGTAACAACATCCTTCTTTCCTTTTGGCTTTTCAGGAAATCTCAAGGAAGAAAGAGCCTCTGGAGTATTGCCTGGAAACTCCTCCTGGTTGTGCGGGGAGCTCATTCTCTGGATTTTTCCAGAGAAATCCTGACTTTTAAAAGCACCTTCTTTCCATTGCAAATAGACAACGAGTGGCATTGACACCGCAGGACTCTACAGGGGAGCCAACCCAAAACGTGCCTCAACTTCCGTGCCGCTAAGGCAGGGCTGGTGCGGAACGGGTGCAGCTTAAGAGAGGAAACAAGCAAAGCTCCCAGGGCTTTTCTGGGGGAAGGCAGAGCCCTTTGCTTTTTAAACATCATCTATTCCTCTTCAGGGTTTTCTATGGGGGTTTTTTTTGTGTTTTTTTTTTTACTTGACAAACATTTCCAAGCCATCTGTGTCGCATCCTCTAGGTGGTGCTGATACTGCACAGCTCCGGCTTCCCCACACAATGAAAACATTAATTTGCTATGAGATAATTTTTGACGTAAATGTAAAATGGTGCCCATTCGAACTCAGTAATGAAGCATGGTGCATTTCTACAGCTCCTAATTTGACTAGTTAAATGACTCCATTACGTGTCTAACAGACAGAAGCAAATAATTTCTGGTCAGTTGACGCTCACTTATCCGTATCATTTTACCCTGAAAATAAAGTCTCTAATCTACAGTTTCTTTGTCTTAGTTTTTTTTTTTGTTTTTTTTTTTTTTTTTTAAATATTATTAAAGCAAACATACTTAAATAAGAGAGATTAAACCGACATAAACTCACAATTAACGCTACAATACAGAAACCAAGTTTACCTACTGTGGGAGGATAGATTAAAATTAAATAATAAATTAAATGACTGCTTAGCTCTGTTATTTGCACTGTGAGATTTGACAACATCGCTATTTAGGAACAGGAAAAAAATATCTTCCTCAAATCCACTGACTTTGAAAACCACTTTAAATACTGCTTGCAAATCCACCTATAAAACTTCCCTGCACAACTTTGAGAATGTTTGGAAAGACTCTTTCCAGTACAGAGCAATAAAATAAAAATGTTGCCTTAATAAATATCAGGTGATGAATAATTTTGCCCCAAGGAAAAAAATCGGTTAATGCTGAATCTTAAATGTTCCTCCTCTAAATGCCTTTTTTTTTTTTTTTCTTCCTGCTAAAAACAAGTTTAGAATTAAAGCATATCACTTTACACATATTGCATGCATATTAGCGAGACACAGCTGCTTATGCCCTACTCTTAAGAGCCACATGATTAAGTTATGGGATATCAGATAATCCAAAGTCCCTTTCTATTGGTCACCTTCTGCAGACAAAGGCTTTTTAGTTTTAAGTCCATTTAATGACAGAATGTCCAATTCTATAAATGTGTGAGTAATTCCAGTGGAACACCTGTGGCTCTCCCTGCCAGAATATAGAAGGAAAGATATAAAATGTCATTACAGTAACATTCGGTGTCTGACTTGAGCAAAAAAATATTCGCAATCAAGGCTGCCACTCCATCCCTGATGTATTCCATCATACTCGGGTTTCCATGGTCTCAGAGAAGTAAGTGTGAGCTTACATACCATCTGTGGTACCAGCCTTCAGCACAGTGGGGTGAGCTAAGGACAGAGCAGCAGTTTTCTGATTGAAGTCACGGGTCCTGTGGGCTCATTTCCACGATGGTTTGTGGGGACAGAGGCATGTGACTCTCAGCATTATTAGCAAGGGAAGTGTAAAAATAAAAAGTTTCACACTATTCTTAAAAAAAAAAATCCCCAAAACCCAAAATGACCCCCCCCCCAAAACCTGTGCTTAACCTTATTTTCATATCTTTCTTTCTCTTATCATTTAATTATCTTTTTTTTTTTTCTCCCCTCTTTCCCCCCCTCAAACATTTAAACACTGTTGGAGCAATTTTTTTGTATGAGTACGAGTTTCCTAATGACAGGGAAGAAGGACAAAAAGATTTTAGTGCATCTGGTGCAGCATCCAGGAAACCTGTTTTCTCTTGATGTTGCTTTTGCAACCATGACGGTGGAAATGTTATGACCCAAATCTAACCATGGAGAGTTACATTAAAATTAATGGGCTTCTTTGTAGCAGCCATTCTTCAAACAGAAGCAGCATTCAAGGAGTTAGAGTTGGATTTACAACTGAAATATAAAGCTCAATATCAAGGTTCGATTTCAGCAGGGTTAATTTTTGAGAGCATGCTTAAAGCGTCAGTGAATCGCAGGCTCACTTGCTGCTCTCGAGGAAGGCGATGGCAAAACTCCCAGCTGACTTCAATGAGAGGAGGAGCAGACCCTGAATGGAATAAAGGAGCAGAGGAAACAACTCCATACGGAAATGGCAAGTGTTCAAAGATGAGTTCATATCAGCAGAAAATACACACGCAGCCTGACGAAAATACATGAAGGGTCAAAGAAGCAATCTCGGTCTTGGGGGGTCCAAAGTAGCAAGCAGAAGACCTGACATTGAGGAGAAAGGATGGTCTGGGGACAGGACACCGTCCTCAGCCTCTGAACACCAAGCGTGGTTTCTTGGTTTGTCAAGGACTGGGATGCACGTGCAGAGGCTGATATGAGGCCACCCACCTCCACATGTGAGCAAACCAACCAACTAGGGCACCGAGCAGCCAAGGAGGCTGCAAACACCAGTGCATATGGAGCAGCTGCCAAAGATGGGGAAGATGAATACATTCAACGAAGGTGAAGCGGTAAAAATGCTCTTCTTCAAGTAGCTAAAGTCCAAAACAAGCTACTGAAGATGGGATGATGGCCAGAATTTGGAAGGAAGAGGACACTTTAGCAAATATCTGTGGGACATCTTTGGAAGCAGGGGGGTACCTGTGGATGGGAGGACTAATGTAACACCTAAATATAACAACAGCTCTAGGGAAGATCAAGGAAATTAAACACCAGTCAGCCTGATTTCTGCAGTGGGAAAGATATTGGAAACACTAATCATGGACAAAATAGGGAAAGTTATGATTTAATTAAAGATATTCAGCATGGATACACAAAAGGGAGATCATACGTAACCAATCTAATAGAATATTTGGAAAAAAATAACCCCCAAAATCCTCAACAAGAATTGAAGGAAGCCAGGAACATGATTTACGTGGACTCTGAAGGACACGATCCCCTAACAGGCTACAGGGTCTTAAGTTGTGACGAGAGGGTGGGCTAAATAATGCGTAACAAAGTGGACAGGGTGCAAGGGCACAGAGCTCTGCGTGCCAGCATCAGGAGAGAAGAGTGATGGGAGGCAGTCGCTGGCCTGTCCCAAAGATCACTAGAGAAGCTGATTTTATTCCGCTTCCATTTCAATGACGTGCAAAAAGGGGATGAAATTTACCCAAAGTAGAAGATGGAGAAGCCACAGCCAAAATGAATGAAAGGACAACGTATAAATAAAAAATTCCAGCCTGCCTTTTAGTGAGCAAGGAAAGTGATGGGATGTGATTCAATAATGAAAAAAATGTCTAGTAGTGTTGTGGTAAGAAGAAAAGGGGATCTAATGAATGTCTATAAATACAGGAGGGCTGGGTGTCAAGAAGGCAGGGACAGCCTCTTTTCACTTGTGCTTTGTGATGGGACGAGGGGCAACGGATTGAAGCTGGAGTCCAGGGAGTTCCACCTCAGCATGAGGAAGAACTTCACTGTAAGGGTTGTGGAGCACTGGAACAGACTCCCCAGAGAGGTTGTGGAGTCTCCTTCTCTGGAGACTTTCA
>JANHFX010020714.1:0-12034 GCA_027560015.1 Chloroceryle amazona | reverse complement strand
CTGTGTGGCCTGCCGTGGGTGACCCTGCTCTGGCAGGGGGGTTGGACTCGATGATCTCCAGAGGTCCCTTCCAACCCCCACCATCCTGTGATTCAATGATTTTGAATATGCTCTTTATCCATAAAGAGGGTTTGCAGTAGGGTTAGGCTTTAACGTGCTGCCAGGGACAGTCCTTAGGATAGGGCTTGTAAACATCACAAAAAAAGCCCTTATGTCTTTGGGAATCAAAGCTTGCCAAGACTAAAATAGAGCACGACTTCAGCAGTAAGTTTTGTAAATCGTCACCCAGTATCTGAGTATTTGACAGCCTGTCAGAAGCTGGAAGTTTTTACAAATTACTGAAGGAAGCCAGGTAACTACAGGAAGGAGCTTGTTCTGAGGGAAGAGTTAGAACATGAGATGACTCCTTCCTAAATGCAGAAGTCAGAGGCAGAGATGTTATGATCACTGAGATCTATTTTTTATGTGCATGATTTACAAAGGCATAAGAAGCCAAGCCTGCCAGTTCTCCCACTGCCAAAAGTACTCTTTCTTTTTACACGCAACTGATTTCCATGGTAAATCTTGATGTGTAAGAATCTTTTTTTTTTAAAAAAAAAAAAGGCAAAAGGAAGATGAGGTTATTTTTATAGTTGAGATTACAACTGAAAAATCTCTGTGGTGGGTTGACCTTGGCTGGATGCCAGATGCCCACCAAAGCTGCTCTATCGTCCCCCTCCTCAACTGGGCAGAGAAGTAAAAATGTAAAATGAAAAGCTCATGGGTTGAGATAAGGACAGGGAGAGATCACTCACCGGTAACTGTCATGGGCAAAACACTCTGCTTGGGGAAATTAATTTATTACCACCCTGCTCCACTCCAGACCTCCATGGGCTGCAGAAGGACAGCCTGCCTCACCATGGTCTTCATCGCAAGCTGCAGGGGAATCGCTGCTCTGGTGCCTGGGGCACCGCTTCCTCCTTCACCGGCCTTGGTGTCTGCAGAGTTGTTTCTCACACATATTCTCACTCCTCTCTCTTCTGGCTGCTGCTGGTGTTGTGCAGGTTTGCTGAGTTTTTTTCCCTCCTTCTTAAATATGTTACCCCAGGGGCACTACTGCCATCACCAGTGGGCTCAGCCTGGCCGCTGTGTCTCTCTCGGAGTCATCCGGCATCGGCTCTGTTGAACGCAGGAGAAGCTTCTGGCAGCTTCTCACAGAAGTCACCCCTGTAGCCCCCCTGCTAACAAAACCTTGCTGTGCAAGCCCAATACAAACTTGAAAGAATAATATGTAATTGTCTTCTCTAACAAGTTCAGTCATTTGGAAATTAGTGTTAACTCATTCATCTACATCAACTGGGTCAGCAGCTTCCTCTGTGCATGAAAAATGAGGTATTAATTCAATATAGGCAGCAAGAAAAAAACTAATAGGCCATACTACTCACTGTTTTTCAGGATGCCATCCTGGGAATGTTATCCAAAAGCTACTAAAATTTGCAGAAAAAAATAGTTTGGCTATGTCCTTAATGCAGAGGAACTTGCAAAAACATCTTAATATTATTTTTTTTAAATAATTTTTCTTCAAAGGGAATCATGTCACATGATTGTTGTATTCAACTGGATTTTCTCCTGCTTTTTTACATATTTAATTAATTACTCTCAGAGACAGAAGGAGAAGATGAAAATGAGCCAAACAGTAGGGTCTCACTTAGCAATCAGTATTTTCCTGGATCACAAAGAGTATTTTCACAGGTTTTTAGTTACATAAATAAAGTGCTACATAGTGCAAAGTCATACAGTAATAATAAAATGCCTTGGGTTGATAACATCGGACTTTCCATTGTTCCCTAGATATTACTCCAGGGAATAAAACCAGTTTGAGATTTCCTGCCTGCCATACAATTAGAACCATCTCTGTGTCTTTCCATAACAGATTTCTTTTACCACATTTAAGAGACTAAGCAAAGCAAAAAGTCTAAATAAACTTTCCCTCATCATTTAAAGAATTTCAACCTTTGAATCAACAATGCAAATTTTTCACTGCAAAAAGTATTTCAGTGCAACTGAAACAACTAAGTATTCACAGACAGGCCATCATCTCAAGCTTGCTAGAATTTAACAGGCACCACAGTCAAAAAAACCACAGTTTTTTACTAGGCTTGAATTATTTTTTCTGGACATATTTGTGATTGCCACCTACAGCTAGCTATTACCTTTCCTTCCTTTTCCAGAAAGGGATTTTAATAAAACAGTTCATTTAAAATTAACATGTTCAAAAAGTTGTGGAACATTTACCATGCAATCAAGTCTTCTGATACACACCCTGATTTTTATTAATACTGTTATGTTTCTCCTATAACATGTTCTCAGATTTTCTTATTTCTTAACTATTTTTTTTTTCCTAGGAAACTAATTGTGCAGATGTAAACGATTTCTCTGTGTGTGTGCATCTAAGTAAAGCCACACACATCTGTAAATGCCTACTCAGCCTCAAACACGTGCACAAGTAACAGATCTTGGCCAAGCCTATAGTCTGTCTGCCCTCCTCTGATGTAATTCATCCTGAGCATTTATCTTCACATCACCACAAGCTTGCAGCCTTGTGACCATTCCAGCCCTTCCCACCACAGTCAGATCTCTGTGTGTGCCACCTACTCAGTACTGGAAAATTATCAGCACTTCTTCTTAAAATCTCTAATGCAGTTTCACTGCAGTCTTCATGAGACTTCCATTCTCCATATGTCAGCAATGACAATGCTGGGTTTATTTTCACATATTATTGGCAGGCACTTAAGGGCTTATGTGGCTGGGTTTTCTTTATTTTTTTTTTCCCCATGCTTTTTTAAAAAGCATTTTACTTTTATCCTTCATGATTTAATGTTTTCCATACATTATTCATACTTACATTAAGTCAGATTTTAAATGAGTGTGTGATTTACCAGAAAAAAAACCCTACAGTTTTAGTCCTTGATTGATTTTCTTTTATAACCTTTGTACTTAATTATCTTAGAGTGGCTAATGACATTTCATCACGTTATATTCTTAATGCAATGATATGCGAAGCAATTAAAGTTGGGCATAACTGAGATCTAAATCTTAACCAAGTGACAGCAAAGGTAACTCAGCAAGAGACAAAATTAGAGCTCAGCCAGTGGCATGGTATTACCATTTTCCTCATGATTTATTTGGCACTAAAGAAAACCAGTAACTGACAGAGGAAATTCGATGACTTGATTCTGACTGACAAGATTTCACATAGGCTGGAACATTCTTCGTTGCAGTCTCTACAAGAACACGTAGAGCTGTGCTGAGTTGTGGTAGCTTTTACCGAAGAGGAGCTTTAAATCTTTTTAGATCTGCTTTTATTATTCATCAGTGGGGTAGCATATGGGTAGAGAGTAAACACAGGAAATATTGCCATCCTTCTGCTGTCATTACATAGTTGATTTGGCAAGTTAATAACATGACTGTAAAAGCTGTTTGTATGAGATAATCAGCAGCCCAGAGTTTGGACCCAGAAAATGGTGACATCTTCCTCCCAAATCAAATCAGTGATGGAAAGTTTCAAGAAAATCACTTTGACAGGAAATTACCAGTTCTACCACAGGCCAGATACAAACTGAAAGATAGCGAACTTGCTGGTGCTTTCATCTTGAGTTGCCAAATCTCCCTCATCTCCCTCTTCGTTTCCTATTCAGGAGTAGGTCATAAGACTTTGCTTCTGCAAAAATGTGAAGCTACGGAAAATATGTTGGATCCTGGAAAATATATACGCATTTTTTTTTATACATATAGATATATATGGGGTCTCCTGAGCTGAGACATACACACATATATGGATGTCTAAAAATGAAACCTTTTACAGCACCCTCGTTATGTTCAAGAACTAATGTATTAGCTTTTCCTGGATGTGAGAGATGTTACGTACCCTGTAACTAGAGACTCAGGGCAATTGTTTAAGTGCAAAGGGAAAAAAAGAAGGGCTTTAGCAATGTTCATGGTCAATATCTTGAGATGCTTAAGGTTTTTTAATCTACTTGAACTGGTTTATTTGTTTGTTTTACCTGTTTAGGTAAGAACTGAGCAAATAAAGCAAAGTGATAAAGTGAGTTAAGGGGAGGTGGGCTGTCCTTGAACCTGCAAATCTTGCAAATTGCTTTCATAGTCAATAGAATGAATCCCTAATATCAAAAGACTATTTGTTTACAACATATGAGATGAGTGTAGTTGTTCTTTGCCAGTCCTTGTATCCGTTATATTACCTTTTTTTTCCCTGCTACTGACAGTTTTAGGGAGAGGGTGAACGATCTGGCAAAGGGTGATCTAATTTTATATTTCGTGACACAAAAAGGGGAAAGCTCCCAGACAGCACATGTAAACCTTGTACAGAGTTATTTATAGAAGACTCTTCTGTTTGTCAGGGAAACAAAGAAACCTTTTCAACCCAATCTGAAGTAGAGCAATAATTTAAGTTAAAACCTGCCTGAGGGAAAACCGTGTGTAACAATTCAGAGTTTACCCTTGGACAGGGAGCGTGCTGGGTCTTGGCCGTACTCTCTTTGGCTGGAGAAAGGACAAATCACTTTTATATATGCACTATGGCTGCCTAATTATAAAAATCCTGGCCACAATGGCATCTGTTAAAATACAGGACAAATATATAAAAATTGGTGGTTTGATTTTGGCTTTTTTTTTAAATAAAACTGCCTAAACTGAGCCTTTTTTCCTTAACTCTAAATAAAGCCTTTGAAACATCACTTACTTGCATGCAAAAGAAATTGTAAATGCTACTGTTTGAACTGGAGCTTGTTAATCATGTTTCATCAAAACAAGGTGCTGAGCAAAAGGTCAGTGGGACTCTGTGGTGGAGGACAAGGCATATGTCAGCAGGAAAAACAGTCAGCCAAGACCGGGTTCAAAACAAACCGTTTACGTGGAAACTCATATAAACCCAAGTATTTTCCCCCACGTTTGTGAATGTTTATTCTGTGCCTCTTTCTGCATAGTGAGCAATGTTCAGTCCTGCTCTCCCCTCATATTTTTATACCTGTGTTGTTTTGAGGGAGGACATTGCACCGCTTAAATGTGACTCCCTCTTAGTTGTTCTCTGAACAGATTCACATCTGGCTTTTATAATTTCTCCTGTCTTGTTAACAGTACCCTTAAATCTTTCTTGTCTAGCAGCAGCAGTGTGAAAATGCCATAGAATTAAAGAAGCAAGTAAATGTGTGAACTTCAGAATGCCTGCTCTTAGCAGCATTGTGGGGAGTTACAGAGAACATAAGAAAAGCAGCAAGAAAAGTATATTTGTGGTTAACTTCATTGGTTCTTTACTTTTTGCCATGGATTTTCTATTTGGGAAAGACCTGCTTGAAACTAACAGTGGAATGTGTGAACTGCAACAGCTTGATATTAACAGTAGTTAAATAGTGAACTTCTTGTCACTATTTTTTTAAACTGGGTTTTGTAGAAGGAACCCAATTGTAACGGGCATGTTGAGAAGCACTGAGCTACATAAGGCTTTGCAAGGCTTCTCAAAACTCAGTAGAGCTTCAGTGGCAGAGCAAGTGACCTGATGATGGATATCTGCAGGGTTTATAGTCTCTTATGGCCGCAGAAAGCATTGGCTGTATCTCTTGAGTCAAGCCACCAGTGAGTCCACTAAGATACGTTAAAAAGGAGAGTGCATTTAATGCATTCTAGCATCAAGATACATTTGTGTGTTGTTTCTGATACTGGGCAAACTACCCCTGACATGTGCTCCTGCATTACCTCGGTCGTGCCAGCACGTGGATTGCTGTGTTAGTGTAAACTGAACTTCATTGGCAGTTTCCATTGCAATTAAGTGACTGCGGTCTGAGCATTTTCATTCTCCTGCACCCAGAGTCAGAAGGATCATTTCCAGTGGAGCCGTGGCACAGACATCTGGGACAGGGTTATATTAAATCTCTTCCTAAGATTCACTGAAACCACTCATAAATGTTTAAAGGTTAAGAATATAAAATAACCTACAAGTAATATTAATGTCTCTGCACTGCTTCTGTGCAAATATTTCAGTATCTCAACATGGTGACTTCCTATCATTTCACCTTCTTCCTTGACATAGGAAATACCTCACAATTGTGTTTCATCAAATTTGTTAAATGGAGGTTCTGAGCTGAAGGAAATAGGATGGCCTGTAGCAGCAGCAATATAAAGCCCAAGTCTTTATCCTTAATGAATCTGTTCATCAAGTTTTGCAGAGGACTTCACTAAGGTCAGAATCAGGCCCTCACACTGGAATATTTCTGGTTTCAACAGAGTTGGTCTAGATTTTCACCAAGATGTGAACTGGGATGGTAACACTCCCCAAACTAGGAATGTTTCCCTTTTGCCTTCAAAATTTAATTCCGAAATATTAAGGGCCAACATAAGAGACAAGAAAAATCACCACAAACCAATAATTATTTCACTCAAACTGACTTCACTGCCGTAAGCTGAATGTTACTATTATAAAATCTATTAGAGCAATACTGAACTAGTAACAAGAAACTAAGCCAGTAGTAGAAGGAGGTGCATGTTCTTCCCCGGGTATAGCCGCAGTGTTGTAATAAGGCTTTGAACTAGAAAATATTCAGTGATGTGTTAGCGTGAACCTGTCATGGTATAAAAAAATAACAAGCTCCTTCTCATTGCTTAGGTATGTCTGAGTGAAATGAGAGAGGGTAAAGTCAGAAAAAAAGAGTAGAGAGTAAAGAGAAGAAAGAAAGGAGACCAGTAAAGTCAAACTTGTAGAATTCTGATTTCGTTTGTTTAAATTGGAACTTGCTTCTGTTTCATAGAATTCCACATGAAACCTTTGCTAATATTTTTAAACCATAATACTCAAATAGTACTGAAAGAGAACGCTAATTACTTTTGTGTGTGTGTATGACTACAAAATAATACATTTTACTTGCAGTTAACATGTTTTTGATAATATTTAGCTCCATGTGACTGTTTTGTAGAAACAACAGTACATTGACAAGTCAGCAATTTTTGCCATTTTTCTTGGGTGAGAATTATGATTTATTTTCAAATAAAACTCCTTGAAAATGTTGGTTCGTTCCAGAATTAATAAGACTAATATTAATCTAAATGTAATTGTCTCTCTTCTAATAATGTGTTCTTCAGAAATAATTTTTAACTAAGAAGAGTGACAGTTTTTCTTATCTATACACTTACAGTATGTAGAGAGAATACATGTATTTACAAAATATGTGTGTATTGTATGTCCAAAGTTCAAATTCTTTTGAATTTGAACCAATCGGGTGTCTAGCAAGTCTAGAATGAATGAGGTCTTTTGTTTTGTCCATTAAGGATTAGGATCAATTTTGGTATCATTATTAAAATGTTTTTTTTGATTTAAAGTATTAAATCAAAAAGAGTCTCTATACCCCTTGCTATTTGAATTCCAAAACGACACATTGTTCAGGTTCTTTACTCAGAAGACCTGTCTCCTTCTCAGTTCCTGATCTTTTGATGCCCAGAAAAACTTGAACAAACCCAGACACATTTAAAAACAGCACCACCTTGAAATCAGTGTTTCCACCATGCAACAAGACCATGCTCTGTACTGAAAACTAACTAGGAATCCTCTGCAAGAAAGTGTCGATACTTAATGAGGGCTCTGGAAATTGATAGTTCAGTCACGCACGCTCCAAGTGTATCGCAGCAATTAAATGATGCTTTTAGCCAATGTCTGTAGGTGTAGCATTCAGTATTTTCATCCATTCTTCTCTAAGGTCATGGTTACGTTAAGAGTGCTTTTCTGGATCAATATCCTGACGTGCTGGCACAGGGCTGTGCGGTGCTTGCAGCATCCATTAGCAAGGTTGACCTTTTGCCAGTATCGCTTACATCACACCCAGCTGCATGTCTTAAAAAACCCCAACCCGTGCCACATTTTAGCTATGGCAAAAGAAGCTCATAATGGCATCTGGCCAAAGAAGTCTAAATACTACTTTTATTACTTGTAGTACTAAAAATGTATCAGTTATGTCTGCATCCACTAGCAATATACTATCTCTTTTTCCAGATATTCCTGCCTTTATTGCCAGTGCAAAGTAGAGGGGGATGAGCTAACGGATCATCGTCTTGCTTACCACAGATCAGAAAGGAGACCAATGGTAATGTACAGAAGTGTTTATTTTACTGAATTCACATGTGAAACAGATCGACTCTAGCAAGCATTATTGATAGGAAATAATAGACAAAAACCATTGTTTAACTGGCTTTGACAGTGGAAGAAAAATGCACGATATCAATACCCTCTCCCCATCTCTCACAGACAAGCATGTACGCACATAATATTTAAAATATTAGTACTCCCATCGTAGTGAGTGCTGGAAGGAGCACTGAAAATAGTGTAACAAGTCTTAGGATGGATACAATGAACAGTTAACAGACAAACAACAAGCATTACTGGGTTCAGTGACTTAAATCCCACATGTGCTATTTCTAGTGCCCTAAGTCAGATTTATGTGGAGCATTTGCTGTGTATTCTCATCTTGGTTTTGAGGTTATAATTTGAGAACTGCTTTTGTGGCTTTATACAGGAGTCTGTCATAGTGGGGAGGTTAATTTGTTTAAAAAGTCACAATAATTTCACATAAACAGCTTCATTTTGTAAATTTGCAGAGGCTGCAAGGTCTCACCGTGACCCTGTTTGTAGGACTGAGCTCCACACGGTGCACACTCTGATCTCCACAAGCCTAATTTACATCCATGATTATTTTCCAAGCCATTTTAGACTCTGATTCTTGCATCTCACAGAAGAGGTGTTCTAGAGAGGTTACAGACTGGAGGATTTGTAGACACATCAACCAGTTCTCCCATTTCCCGCAGTGGATGGGATGGGAGAAACCCACCCCCCTTTCCCTTTTACATTGCAGGTTGGTTTTCACCACTTTAACCATGGTCATATTAGTAAGTTATTGGGGAGCCAGAGCTTCGAGTAAATTAAAGGAAGCATTCACTCTGAGTGTATACTGTGTTCATCTTCGTCCAAGTTAATGCTTTAATGTATAACATTTTGCCAAATTTTGTAATTTTCAGACTGGACTCTGCATTTACTTTTGTCAACTGAAATAATTGTCAATAATTTTTATCACACCTACCAGTCTACAAGCTCTTATTTTCTCACCCAGAGCAAATATATAAATGGCCGTATTGTGTAGCTGCAGGGCAGAATTAAGCCTTAAAACTTAGAAAAATATTAAACCCTTTGCTGAATTCAGAGTTGCATGTACAAGCTGGTCCTGTGAGACTTGTCAGTAATCCACATTATAGAGCCTCTGCTGCACACTTCATTCAAACTTAAGGTAAAAACCAACATGTAAGTGTTGGTTCTTTGTTGGTAGTGATACAGCTACACCTGGCAAGAGCAAAAGGTGTCCTTCCCCTCACACATGGCACCTTCTGATCCCCTGCAGTTACACAGCTTTCTCTCTCCCCTTCTGCTTATATCCACCTTTGACAGCTCCCTTTTCATACTGGCAAGGAGATGCGCCCTTCTTGCAGCATTATCAAGAAAGCAACCAAAAATAATAGTTTTACAAAAAGTAATTATACAAAGTTGTACAATAGCTGTGCAAATGTGACCTAAGACAAACTTCTTCAGTGGCAGCTGCCCCCTGCAAATGCCAAAATCCTAAGAGCAGTTCTACAAGTTATCACTGGTGAGATTTCATTTTGCAAACATATTTTATCATGAGGAATAAAAAGTTGGCAGGGCCATTAGTTCCATTTCATCTAAAAAGTCAGATTTTAAATGCTTTCCTTCAAATAAATGTGTTTCATAAACTTCAGCTGCCTGATTTCTCTTTACATATTGTCTATGGCAACAGCAAAAACTATGTAAGATTTACAAGACTGGTGCCATGCTTTGTATTGCTCCGTGGTGTGCTAGTTGTCAACTCCAAGGTCACAGCTTTATTAAAGGATGAAGATTTACAATAATGTTAGCAAGAGCGTGAATGCCTTCACATACACCTGCCTGTAGTTTACTTCTCTGAGGTCATCTGCACAACTTCTCCCCCTGACAATAGCTATTAATCGATAAATACTGCGCTCTCCTGAACAGAGTTCAAATGGACCTATCGTGTTGCTTTAGAAATAAATCTTGGCTTTTGTTTAATACCTGCCTGCAAAGGACATAACCCTCCTTACCTGAAGTAATTAATTTAACTTCACAGCAGCCTTATTTGGTGATTAAAAACTGCTCCCCTTTTACAGAGCAAACAATTGAGGCCTAAGGACAGGCTTTGCTGAAGTCCTACAGGAAGACTGAAAAGCCTTGGAGGCCCATCTCTGCCCACCTCTGGTGTGTCGAGGCTGAGGCCACACTGCCTCTCTCCGGTGAGTAACGCCAGGTGGTCACGTAGCATCCCAACCGAGGCTTCTGCCATTCTTCTTTCATGTGCTGTCACAGCACAGCTAGGGCCCACCTACAGCTGTGGGGTAGTCCTAACTGCCACAAAACCACACAAGAAGCCTTCTGCAGGCCATTCACTGCTTAAGGCGTAGTTCTGCATCTCCTGACTGTACTTGCTCTGTTGAAGAGGCGACTGCCACCACCTGCTGTCATTACCCGTCATGCCTACTCAGTTCCATCGCCCTGGCTTCCTCCTTCATTTCAGGGAAAAAACATAATCAGTTAATGACTTTAAATATCAGGGGGGTTTGCCAGCTCATGAACAGTTCAGCTAACCCTTAGCAGCCTCTAACAGGGCAGTGATGAGCACAGGGGAGAGGTAACCTCCTGAGCTAGCAGCCATAGTTACAAGAGGACCTCTTACTGCCAATTCCAGGCCTGTCCTCTGATGGGAGATCCCTGCCTAGGAAGTTCTTATGCGTTTTCCACCAGACTCTCTCCAGACCTGAAGCATGGGCAGTAAATATTCCAGCCCAGGCAGCTTAACTCTCACGTCGGATCCATGACTTTGAATGTGCTTCCCTTCAGTGTTTCAGATCTCCTGGTACCTAGAGGCATTCAAATTTTGCCTCCATGTGGCCTAAAAAAGAAGGTATTTAGGGCAGTCATTAGCTATTGTCCAGGAAGAAATGAGCATTTTTAGTTAAAAGTAATTGTGATAGATCCTGAAGATCTGTCAGACTGAGGAAGCCAGCATCCTTCACAGAATCACAAGATGCTTCGCCCCTCATCCTTACCCGAGGAGACTTGAGCTTGTGCTTTGTTTCCTGCAGTTCCCTCTCTCTCCCCAAAACCACAAGGCCAGATGGTGGCATGGACATTGCCTCTTGCTGCTGATCACTGGCAGATACCAAGCAGCAGCTCTGATGGAGGACTGAAGCCTAAATACTTTTGAAGCTGGAGGCTAAAGGTATAGGTGAGCCACAGGTCCATCCCAGATGCCTCCCCACGTAGTGAACACCTCCTCTGAACATCTAGATATGGTATAGGCAGCTGCAGCCCAAGGAGATGGGGAAAAAGAAGGAGAAGGACCTGTTTCTCCTCAGCCCTTGTCCTACATCTTTGATAAAGGGTGAAAGATCAGGCCTAGACTGAATCTTAGTTTGATTGTGAACAAATATAACCTTCATGGGTTAATTTAGTCTGGTAAAATAGAATTTCTACAGATTCCTTTGTTTTTAAATTATTGCCAGTATTTTGTTCGTTATTTACCTTCCTGGTTATATTCAAAGGAGGTCAATGGTAAATGTGCTTAATAGGTCCAAAGTCTTCTCTACACAGAGACATTTCTTGGCATTACTATTTCACTACAATATTCTTGCAATTCCTTAACCTGGGGGGAAAAAAAAAAAAAAGCTTACGGCCACACGGGTGAATTAAGATTCTGTCACTATCGTTCAGGAAGCAGAAATCCTCGCCCAGATATTACTAACACCACTAAAGCTACTGCATGAAACTACCGCTGGGATCCGTCCATCTATAAATAACCTACAATCAGAGCAAAAAGGGCTTCACTATCGCCTTGTTTGTGCACAAGGCGGCCGTAAAACCTTTCCTCAGACGTCAGGCCGCGGGCGCCGGAGCCGGGGAAGGGCGCGGGGG